>PVJL010010196.1:0-51243 GCA_004026885.1 Lyroderma lyra | reverse complement strand
GCAAAAAAAAAAAAAAAAAAAAAAGAAAAGAAAAAAATTAGTTAAAAATAATAAAATATGTGTAAACTACATAATCTAATCTCTCTCTAGAAACACTTAGTTACCTTGAAGTACTTTTTATCTGTCAGTAGAATTATCAGCTTTCAAATGTCACAACTGTTAAAAAAAAAAAAAAAAAAAAAAGAAGAGTCTTCCCATTTGGCAGGAGGGCGGGCCTCTCCGTAAAAGAAACCAAAGGAAAGCAATGCCAGCATTTATTAGGTTTAGTTTTAAATATATATTGTGTTTAGAAATATGGCCATTTCAAATAGCTATTTTGTCCTCCTTCCCCACCAGAACAGAGAAAACCTTAGCATCCTCTCCTGAAAAGTGGGGATGAAAATTGAAATTTTATTTTGTAACAAAATACCACTTTACAATTTAATTACAGTTCTGACATAAAGACTGTTTTAGCAGCATTGCATCTTCACAATGACAGCTGTAAATAAATGACCTTAATATGTATCATTCACTAAAATTTAACTTGAGGATGCAAAAGAATGCTTTTCGAAGTTCATTTGAAATAGGCCTGTGGAGTAGCAGGGAGTTTAGGGTCCCCTCCCTTACTGCAGGTGCGCCCTGATTTAGTGGGAGAGAAGACCGTCAGATGCCGTATTTAGCTGAGGAAATGAATGGACCAACCTTGAAGACATTGGATTGTGTGTGCATATGGATGGGGACCCGCGTGTGGTGGGAAGACACACCATTTCTTTTCCTTCAGTGTGGACGTCCGCAGGGACAAGAGTCATACCATTCCATAAGCGCCACAAAACAGCCAGCCCAGAGCATCGGCTGAAGAACCTCTGATGTCTTATAATTTCCTCTTTAGAAATCTCAATTTAAAGCACCATTTTTTGAAATTTGCTAGAACAGAATTCTCCTGGATTTACCCTAGGCATATATTCCATTTCTAAAATACCCATGGGGTGGGGGGCGACTGTTACCTCTTCCATGTGCTAATGCATTTCCTTGGAAAACAAAATGGGTTCAAAGCTGCATACAAGTACATGACTATTTCCCTGGGTGATCATGATCTTATCTGGTCTCATCTGAACAATTTCTGTTAGCGTCCTGGATTTTATAGGATGTCATCATTGATGACCATATAGGTCATATGTTATCAATCACTTCACCTTTTCAAAATCTTTCCTCTGTTATAATTTAAGCTTATTTTAAATTCAATACTAAATGATATTGCTGATGAGCAACTTGAGGATCTATTGATTTCCTGAAAATTTCAGGCAAAGAGTAGGTCTGGGATACTTTCCTCCTCTCCAGATAACTCTACACCTTTATCTAAAATTGGATTCTGTCCCTATAAATTTTCATTAATTTTCTCTGATTTAAAAAGCATCCATCCAAAAAATGGAATTTCAATCTGATCAAGCCTCTGGTTCTACCTACCAGCTCATAGGCTACATAAGGAATAACAGAACAGATTAGACAAAATCAGCAAAATCAGGAGGTGAAAGAACCAAAAGGCTAAATGACCTGGTTTCCCCAACAAATAAACTATGAATACTAACGAGATTTAAGAGGCACATCAACTAAATGCATTGAAGGAATTTATTTTGGATATGATTTGAATATACCAACTATAAAGAATAAACAATCCTCCTTTCCCCAAGAGAAACCCAAAACACATGTTATGGGGATATTTAAATATTGTCTGCATATTTGAT
Organism: Lyroderma lyra; assembly: GCA_004026885.1. NCBI lineage: Eukaryota > Metazoa > Chordata > Mammalia > Chiroptera > Megadermatidae > Lyroderma > Lyroderma lyra. The sequence continues at coordinate 49,522 of PVJL010010196.1, read as the reverse complement.
AATATTTATTTTTTAATTACTGTAATTTTTACATACAATATTATAGTATTACAAAGAGACCGTATACTTTAGAGGTGCATACCAAAGTTTTAAAAAGAAGCATATTATTTGGTTACCCAGAAAGCCCAGCTGGGGCTAAACTTGCCGAGATGAGTTCTTAAAACAAATTAGGACCTTAACTCGCTGAATTCTGCCCCGTGGCGTCTCCCGGAAACACAGTAAATATGAAACACGACAAAGCTTGTTAATTATGTCAAAAGTGGTGGCTGAGACTTGACACATGGAATTTGGTAAAGAGATTTCACTCACACATTGCTTAGCCAAAGTTAGTAACAACAAGATTTGGAAAATAATTCTTCCTTTAAAGTAAAAACAAGGCTCCTGAGCCATTTTCCTGCTCGAGCCCGCTCCTACCTCTCTGGAGTGTACTTTCCCCTCAATAAACTATCTCTTTGTTTCACCACTTTAAAAAAAAAAACAAAAAAAAAATAAACAAAAAAATAAAACAAACCCAACATTTATTATCTTCACAGTACTCCTAAAACATGAGAAATAGCACCAGTGATGGAGCAAATTCTCCTTTGAGCTTTGAAACCTTGCAAAAATGTGCTACAATGACAATATCCATGAAAAGCAACATATTTATTTTGAGTGAAAACACCAACGTGATCATCAAACCAGAAACACTTGAGAGCATCCAAACAACAGATGTTTCTTCATAGATAATTCACGGATATTCCTACCATTTAACAACAAATGTATTCTGAAAAGTTTTAAGTAAAACTTTTGGAAATTTAATCACATTTTAAATATATGTCAAGGAATCTCAGGATCTAAATGAATCTGCTCATGAAACCTTTGGAAAAATCAGAAAGTTATTCATTTTATCAAGTTATTGTCTTATAATTTTGTTTCTGTATATCAGATTTCCTTAACACTCACTACTTTGTCTTTTAGATGTAGAATAGAAACTTCAGATTAAAACAAATATGTAAAGGGGGCTCCCTGGGGGTGTAGTGGCTAGGCTTCGGCATTGGTTCCGACTTCCAGCCAGGCAAGTACCACCCCCCGCCCCCAAAAAAATCAATATAAAAAAAGTATGTGGATTTAACATACTACTGGAAATACATTCTTTTAAAAAACTGTTTCCATAACCATGTATTTCATCGCCTACCTATAGAATTGAATATTTTGGAGCAGATTACCTGTGGCCCAGTCAGTGCTGTGTTTGTGTATATGCAGTAATGTTTAGTTTTCTACCTTCTTTTATATGAGGTAGAAATCAAGTGTATGTTTTAAATCCTTGTCTATAAAAGAAAAATACATACTAATATGAAAATAATTTCTTATGACTGAACCCACTCATTTATTTTTCCAATAACTGATACTGTACATTCCTAGTGCTGTGAAGGTATGTGTGTAACTTTTAGTTTTTCAGCTGAAAGCTTTATTTCATTTGATCACAGCTCTTTAATCCCATTTTAATTTGCTTCGTTTCAATTAACTGTAGTTATGTTATTTATTCATGTATTGATAATCTAAGCCTACTGTAGTGATGTGTACACTAATAAAGAATCAAATGTTTGTTTAAAAAAAAAACATTAGAAGAAGAAAGCTAAGCATGCTCTAAGTCGTCTGTAAATAAGGAGAATCAACATCCTGGCTACTGACATTCTCAAACTTGTCTCCCAAATAGAGGGCAACTTGTGACTTTCCAGTAAAATCAGTACATCTCATTCATATGAATAATGCCAGGACTTAAAAAGTACCCATTAAAATGTGTTCAGTAACAACAAATGCTGAGGGTTCCAAATGTGCCCTTCACACTTCTTCATTGTGCTACACTTCAGCATCAACTACTCCTACAGAAGCGTCAGAGTACGTACTAGCCACCTGGGTGAAGAAAAAAGTAGCCACGCAATAGATACCGAACTAAAATGCCAGACCTGGGAAGGCTGAAAGTTAAATGTGGTCAAAACATAGGCCGAGGTTCTTTTTAGGGGTTGGATCAGGAAAGGTGCTGTTCAAAATGGCTGTCTGAGATATCCGAAGTCTAGGAGACGGGGTTCGGTAGCCAACATCAGACACTGAGGTTTGAATCTGTGGGCAACTCCGAGTAAGAACAGAGAACCAGGAGGCTGAGTGTGATCTCTCTGTAATTTGGAACTAGGCAACCAGGATCCATCGTGCTTTAGGTAAGGTGTATACTTCTCCCCAGTTTCATGCTGTCTCTCATCACTACATTTTCTCTCCCTTCTACCACTGACTATTTGAAGTTTTGTTCTTTTCCAGATTAGCAACTCTGGATATTAATTAGGGAAGGAGCATATTGTTAGGCATGGAGATTTGTCTATGCCCAAACTTTTCGTAGAGGTCCCATGAGATTTTTTCCCTGCGCTAATTACCTGTCAGGATAGCTTCCTAAATTCCATGGTTTCACATTTGGATTCTAGGTTCTCAAGAATGGCTTGGGGAGGTGGCATATAGCCACAGTAACTTGTTTTAGAACGATCCATTACCCTATAAGTACAAAGAGAAGTTTTGAAAATTTTGCTATTTTGAAGTTGACGATTTGACAGGCTCCGCCATTTTATTTTCCACTTTTTACTGTTTTGTATTGTCTTCTTTAATCTGTAAATGGTTTAAGGTGGTCATCACTTGAGAATTAGCATGTGTTAGGGTAGTCATGTAAAATGTGTTTAACAGATAAGGACTAGGACTAGTTGAGTTTCACTAAGCCTGGTTGTCACTGCGGAATAGGGTTTTGAGCAGTGAAACGTGGTAACTGGATGGAGAGTGCTGAGTCACATAAAGAGGCTGGCTCAGATTTCTCCTCAGTCACGACTTGCCTCTTCACCCTCCCCGTGCCGGCGCCATGCTGGCCTGCCTTCTGCTCCTGCAGTGGCCGGACTCCCTTCTGTCCTGAGGCCTCTGCTCATGCGCTTCCTCTGGGGACGCGCTGCCCTACCGAGCTCATTCTAGGTGGACTCAAAGGCTACATTCAGAGAGTTTTAAAAAGAAAAGCAAGGACCTTGGACTTGAAATTAGTCAAAACTAAATTCCACAGGTTCTATGTTGCTAGCATTAACTTGACCTCAGTGAAAGTGTAGTAGACTCTCTGTTAACTGGAAGTGAAGCAACTGGCAGATTTTTTTGACTGGTTTGAGAGTGCTGGATGCCGGAGCTCTGGTTATCGGAGAGTCTACCTACATTTATCCGGCACCCACCAATCCCCATGGAGGCTGGATAACTCCGAGTCTACTGTATATTGACTAATGGTTTCCTCGTCTCAGCTTGGGTATTACCAGTGCTTGCTAGAGCTGCTCAGTGGGAGATTTTATGAAGAATATTGTGCTTATGAGCAGTGAGTTCTATTAGGGAAATGCTTATGTGATTTTTAAAAAGAGGCTTCACAGAATCTTAGGAATGAGAGTAGAAGCTGAAAGAAGAGCTGTCAGCAGCTAAAGGGGTGAATGTGAATTTGCATTTTATACTAAGACGTGAATTAGTATCAGTGATCTGAGCTGAAATGCTGTAAGACTTCTGAATTCTTTAATTTATGAGACTCTGGCAGTCAGTAAAGAACAAATTGAAAGCATCCTCCTATTTCTGATAGAAAGGGGTTCAGACATGTTCTTTAGCTAACCCCACAGTACTCTGAGGGCATGGTTTGAGCCATTTTTTTCATCATGGTATTACAGCACTCAGGGGTTTTAATTATTTAACATTGACCTTGATGGAGAATTTTTAATTTTGCAGGACAAAAAATTAGGCAGATTAAGATAGACAATACCATGTTTGAGAGACATAAGTAGTAATAGGGGATAGGTTGACTTTCATTAAAGTACGTAGTATAGAAAAGGTAATGGAATAATAAGGAGGAATGGATGACAGGCCAGGAAATTCAGGCAAGGTTTGACTCTGCAGTGGGACCAACACACTGAGTTTCACAGTGATCTTTGGAGAGTGTCATTGTACTAGTAGGACTGTGCTTTTTCTGTGCTGCTGCACTGAAGTGTGTGTGTGTGTGTGTGTGTGTGTGTGTGTGTGTTTAAATCTGAGTATCATCCTACAGATACCAGACTGTTTTCGAGATATTGGTGGCTAGGTATTGAACTAGCTTTCTCATCTGCTTCTGGAAGTGAATTGTAATCATTGCAAGATTACTGATGGAGTTAGAGAGCAGTCCACTTCAGGTATTAGACCTGGAACCTTTGATTATTATTATTATTTTTTTTTGTATGTGAGTAGTTCCCTGGCTGGGAATCGAACCCAGGCCACATCGTTGACAGCACCAGTGCCGAAGCTTTAAGCCACTACACCACCAGGGAACTCCCCTTTGATTATTTTTGTGATGATTTTTACCAACTGAGATAATGAACAAAGTCAACATTTTGGGTGTCAGGTTATAAATAAAATACAAATAAGCTATGAGGTGGGCTAAATATTTTTTACATAAATTGACACCATGAACCTATCATTATGTGTGTATGTATGTATAAAACAAGATAGGGAGAAAGTGCAAACCCTTCTAAAGCTTTGGAGAAGAAATGTAAATTTACTTTAAATTTTATATTTTCTGTTTCTGGTGGTTCCCTCTTGTTTTGTTCAACTCATGATCTAAGGGCAAGGAGAGCAGGACCTGTGTCTTTTCTATTTATATTATTAGCACCAAATAGTGTCTGACAAAGAGTTGTGCTAAAAAATGTATGAAAGAACAAGTTGACAGTGCACTGTAGAATTGTGTGCCTGAAACTTATGTAATCCTTGCTAACAGATAACACCTCAATAAGTTTAACAATAAAAATAAATTTTAAAAAATGTATGAAAGGAAAAAAAATCAGTGAATTTGTTACTCTTAAAGTCATTATTGTTTAACTTCACATTACTACCATGAGAAAGGTAGTAAACAGTATGTATATTGGAAACACTGTCTTAGATTGTGTTAGAAAGTAGAATTTTATTCCACACTTACCTCATATCAGAATTGAAAATTAAAGGTATGTATTCTCTAAAATTAAATTATAATTTGAGAAGTTTGGATGTTACAAGTATTTCATTGAAATAATTGGCGATAGCTCATACTTCAGGGAGCACAATCACTACACTTGGAGCTGGCCTTTATTAACTGGAGTAGGACCTTCTAATAATTTGTCACATAGAGTAGTTGCTTCCCCACCCCATATTTATTTTCCTTTTTTGCCTCAAACTCCTGATTCCTATCTGGGCACGTGGCCACCTGGGGAGACATTAATTATCTTGCATTCCTGTGACTTGGTAAAAATGATGTGGAACTGTTCTGGCAAAAACAGAAATAAGTGGAAATGTTCTGTGGTAGTTTCTGAGAAAACTTCACATACAGAGGGTGCATGCCTTTTGCCCCTTTATCTTGAAATCTTCTTCCATCTTGCTGTCTGGAATTTTGATGGGGTAGCAGGAGTTCTGGTCATCCTCTTGGACCAGGACAAGAAGGTTCTCTTAAGAAGACAGAGCAATGAACTGGAAGGAGCCTGGGCCACCATCCCAGCCTTTGACCATCTAAGTCTCAACTACATGTAGTTGACAGAAATATAATCTTTTATTGTGCTGAAGTACTAATTTTTCAGGTCTTTGGTTCCATGTATCCAGCCGAATTCTAACTGACATTCTATTTTATTTCAGACCAGTCCTACAGTCTTATGACTTCATTGTCCACCCCAGGATTGATCTTACAGTCTCTTATTTATTCTCCGTGAGAACTCTCATCTTGGAGTTTTGTGCCAGGGTTTGATGTTGGCCTTGTTTCTGAAAATAATTGATCTGAGAAATTTTTAAAAATATTTTTTTATACTGGTACAGGGTTAACAGAATATTCACCAACTGTTTTGGGAAAACAGCTATTAATAGATTCTGAATTCCAGAATGTCAGCATCACTCATCTCTCATAAAGCCTAGAACACTTTTGTGGTACCTGAGTGTATTTGGCTCATGGCCATCTGGGGAATTACATAGAGGCAACATTTTAGGGGCCTTGGGAACATGAGTACATCCTATTATGTAGTGATCAATGTGGATATTTGATGCTCAGGGGCTTTGGGGGCCCCACACCTGGTGAGAAAGCTAATGATAAGTCACTGTTGAGCAGGAGGAGGGATTTTTGTTACCTCTCTTGTTCTTTTGGCTCAACCTAACTTTTTTTTATTGATCACTGTAGTGCCTTGTGTAGTCTTCCTCACAAAGACAATGTGTAGCAGCTGTTACTTTGTTTTAGGGTAAATATTGAAGTGCTTGACATCTGTATCTAGGAAGGCTCATCCATGCAAGCTAGAAATTGGAGGTGGCATGGACTTCTTATGTCCTGTAGGCTGAACTGTGGGTCATCTCTACATTGATCTGTGTCAGCCTGTGGATTTAGGATTCACCTTGACCTTCCAAATATGTCATCTCTCATAGATGAAAATAGAGAAATTTAGAGAGAAGAAAGGATATGGTTCCTTTTTTTATAGCAGCCATTGTGGTGACTATTGGGGTCCTATTCTTTTTTTTTTTTTTTTTTTTTTTTTTTAATGAAGATTGTGAACTTACCAATCTATAAAGTTCATTTGTGATTTTCCAGAGACATGGTGTCCTGGTTGAGGGCATATTCTAAAGACTGGGAGGGAAATAAAGGAAACCAATTACGATAAAAATCAGGAAAATAGAGCTTAAAATGAAGTACTCTTCCAGAACTAGTTAGTGGTAATACTGGTTTCTGAAAGGACGCACCACAAAGGTCTGGGCCAATTTTATGAGAAAGAGATCCAAATACCTAGGACAGATGTCATTTATGGGAATTGCCACAAATTATTGGAACGGGGCATTATTAGGGTTGGATACATTTTTCATCTTTTACACTTATTTGAATGTCTTTGCAGGTTTTTCCTTGCCCAGGTAAAGATTATTCCTTGTAACCCCACCTGAACTTCCACTGGAGAGCTTTGGTTATGTTAAGTACTTTTGCTTGGCCAAAAGCTCTGTTTTGCTGATGGGGCTGAGAGGGTAAGCTTAAAATTCAAAGCTATGATGTCTATCACTAGATGGTAAGCTTTTAGGAAGCCTAGTGCTGTGGAATTCTACCAAGCTCAGTGTCCACTTTGTCACTGATCGTAAGACATGTGTTAAGACCAGTTTGAGAAAATTTTTCATTGTTCTGTAAAGTGAGAATGAGCATGAATGGCATCTGTGGTTCCAGCTTTGAGACCTATGGCTGTTTTATGTTACATGCATCCTGAAAAGGTCCCTGCCCTCACGAATCTTCAGCTTTTTTTCTAGGTTTCCTTACTTCTGTTTGCTTCAGTTCTGTAAGTAACATGTGCTTGTTGTTTACAAAGGAAAATGTGACTGGAAACTGTATTATACAGAGAGGAAAAGTCTTCAGTCTGACCCTCTGAGAGATAATCATTCTTAAAATAGGTATTTAATTATCTCGACATGCATATATTAGTATTTTTGTGAATTATATTTTGTATGCAAATATGTATATATCGCTATATCTTATTTCTACTCCACTAAAACTTGACTTTTTCACATAGAGTTGAGTAATGGGTATCTTTCCATGTCAGTACATGTAACGCTATCTTATTTTTAAAATGGCCTCATGGAATGTCACTAACTGATTATTTGAGTGTATGAGGTACACCAAATACACATTATTACTATCATAGAACTGATTCCAGAATACAAGAAAAACAATCAGAAATTTCAATAAAACTATTAAAATTTTATTATAGTTTTTAATAGCCAGATTTAATTTGATAATATACAGGCTTTCTCATTTCCCACCACTGTCTGCTGTTAGATTTCTCCTGCAGTCACTAGACTATACATTTGTGATACTAAATACATGGCAGCTTTCAGCTGAAGTGACTAGAGGAGCAAGATGTTATTTGACTAGCTCTGCCAGAATAGACACAGTGATGGGAATGTTGCGTCTCAGCAGTTAAACTTGTCCTCTTCAATGGTGACTGGGTAAAGACCGGATACTCTAGGTAAAGACTCTTCTCCTCATTAACCCCTATACTTGGCCATTTCTTTTACGATCATGAGTTTCATTGAGGAATCCCAGAAACTGAAGCATTGCACACAGCTTGAAACATTCTGAATAGTTTGAAAAGTATACTTAAGATTGCTGCCATCCCCTATATCCAACTTTCTAACATTTTGCTACTTCACACAATTAGTTAATTGAAAAAAAAATCTGTCAAGAATTTTGGCTCCAGAAATGTGGCATTAGAGCAGTGTAGTTGCCTTTCAAGATAAAGAAAATTGTTTCAATACTACCTATATCTCAGCGTACATTGCATGCACACCGACCTCAGCATTGTGACTAGAATAGATGAGACTTTTTATTATGTAAGAAAAATGTGAACTTTCAGTGTATATTAGTTCCCTTCTCTTTTTTTCCCCAGTGAATTCTAGTGACTAAATTAAATTCTTAATAAGCAATCATTGGATTTAGCAGGCCTGCTATGTTGATATTCTTATCTGCAAGGTAGAATATTATGGGACTTTTGTGGCTGCTGCTGTTCAAGCACCCTAGGTACCAGGCACTCGCGGCTCCTTGTTCTCATTTGAGGATGTTGTGTAAATGCACATCAAGCTCTTCTAAGTCATGGAATGAGTCTTTGGCTGAAGAAGGAAGAAAATATTCCTTCAAGCTTTCTAGTTCTGTTCAGTCTGCTGTGCTAGAATTACTTCTGGACACATCGCTGGTGAGTGTGACCAAAACTTGGAATGCTTATGACTCCTAACACGCACTCTCTTCACCAGGTTTGTCCCATTGTCAACAACAGCTGGCTGTCACTGTTTTTGACTCATTTCCATCCTGTACTACCTCAGTCAGATTCTCCATGTCAGTGTGAGAGACCAGGAACTCTTTCAGCAAGCAACTAAACAGAAGCAGAATTGATAACGCAGTGTGCTGTGTTATTTAAAGAATGTCTGTTTCTGCGTGTCCCAGTGTCTCATGTACAGTTATGGGGGCAGCACATTTAAAATGCCACCATTGTTTTGTGTGTGTCTTGATATAATTTTGCTAAGAGGTTTTCCAGAAGCCATGTTGATTCTGGGATTCATTATTTCAACAAGTCTGAACACTGTTTTCATCTTCAATGAGAGGGTTAGGTTGACATTGCTCAGTAGTTATTTTAACAAGCTCAGTTTACAAAATTAGCCTCAATATGCTTTATTTATTGGGCTTTTAAATAGTTGTTTGGAAGTGTGATTACTGTAAGCAGAATGTGTTTTAGGTAATTTTCTCAAAATTTTTTTCTTTGTATTTTTTTTAATGTGTATACTACATGCGAATCAAAGATGACTTCGTGGATGTCGTTTGTGATTTTTAGTTTTTCCTAGTCACAGAATTTTTACATTGTAAAACCACAAAATCCAAGTTTAATATCTTCAATATCTTAGCCTCTTTGGATCTTTTCCCTCTTACTTAGTTTTCTGTTATCTTGATGTCATCTCTTGATAAACCTGATGGTTTTTAATGAATTCTGGACACTGTGTATAAAAAAATAGGAGAGAGAATTTTTGGCTATTGATAATGTTATTTTCCTCCAACAAGGATTCTTTTGCTTCATCATCATCTTTTCTTTTTTGGGGGGGCGGGTTGTTGGTTCCCTGACCAGGACGTGAACCCAGGTCGTGCGGTGAGAGTGCTGAAACCCAGCCACTACACCACCAGGGAACCCCCACTTTTGCTTCTTGTAGGCAGAATCAGAGATTGCGCTGACTCACAGCTGTGCCGCAGGCTTTGTGAGGGCTGCCCTGCTCCTGCTTGTCCCTACTTCTAAGATGTAGTCATCAGGGGTCCACCTTGGAAGCCCTGACTTTCTGAGACATCCTTCCTCCTTCCTCATGGGCCCTGAACTTCACTTTTTATCCGCCCAATGCCCTAATCCCAGCCAACGCTCTCTGCAGTGTCACAGCCTCCCTGGCGGTGACTTTATGCTCAACTTTTCAGTCTCTCAGTGTGGCCTTTGGAAGTTAAATGCCTCAAAAGGAAAAGTTCTAAATGTTAGACTTACCTCCTTGTACTTCTGTCCCCTCTGGAACCTTTACCCTTCGTGTTCTCACTGCTGTGGGGCTCTCTAATGCCTTCAGATAGTTGGGTTTTTTGTTTGTTTGTTCATTTGTTATTTGGCCTAGTGTTTCTAGTTCTCAGCAAGAGGATTGGCTTGCAACAAGCTGGTTAGCCATTTTTGGAATCTTACCTGTATTTGAAAACGAATATTCAGATATTAAACATAAATACATATAGCATGCCTTGTTGCATTACTGTTATCTTGTGCTGATTATATGTTAATCTGTGCCATCGTAGGATCATTTCAAATATAGAAGTTCAGGAACACCAAAAATAATACTGATAAGGCATTCAGCTCTTGGGTCAAGTTTTAAAAATCTACCAGATTGATTTTTAATTTATTCATTTATTATTTATTTCATATATACTAGCTGTTCATATTTCTTATTCTTGCCCCCTTTCCAGTTTTTCTATTAGGTGGATTTTTTTCTGGTTGATTTGCAAAAGCACTTTGTATGTAAGAGAAATGAACTCTTGGTCAATATGTGCTACAAATGTTTATGACCAACAAATAGGGTTTGTATGACTGTTACATTTTAGCCTTTATTGAGTTTTTTGTGGCCTTTTTATAGTACTTTTTAAAAATTAATGTTCCACAGATACTTATAAAGAAAGTGCACACAGAGAATCACAATCCATACATGCACACGTCCACATACAAGACCGTATTCTTCAGATCCTTTGTGTTCTAATTTTTGAGGGAGCAGGTGGATTTCCCAGTGTCTGAGAGTAGTGCTTCTATCCTTTTTCGTGATAAAGAGTGTTGTTCTTGGTCCTTTCGGCCTTGAATTTGATCTTAGCAAATACTAATGTTGTGATTCATGTGTTTTGGAATTGGTGGGAGTAGTGTAGGTTTTATCTTTAAGTTTCTCTTTGTCTCTTTAATTTTGAATTCTTCACTTCTTTTTCCTTTCTTTTAATTTAGAAGTAAAGAAGAGATTCTGTGGTTAAATCACCTGAAGAGGTATCAGAAGGAGGAGTAGGCTGTACCTGAGTTCTGGAAGTGTAAATAGGACATAAATGGGTAGAAGTGTGGGTCTTAGAGATGACAGGGGAGGATCGAAAAGAAATGAGGGGGTTCCCTGGTGGGGCAGTGGCTGGGCTTTGGTGCTCTCACCGCCCCAGTCTGGGTTCGATTCCCGGCCAGGGAACCAACCAAAAAAAAAGAAAGAAAGAAAGAGAAAAGAAATGAGGATGGTGTGGATTAATAAGTATGTCTGGAATGTGAAAAAGGCTGACCCCAGAGTAGAAAGTCCAAAGAAATAGGAAGTAAATGTGGGTCCTGGGGTAGGAGCCTGGCAGCAAGGAAAGCAAATGGCGAGCTAAGTGCACATTCACAAAACGTGTCAGCGCTTGCTCTGCAGGGTCTCCTGTCATGCTCGTTTACGTTCTTTCCTGTTCACTTTCACTTACTCCAAGAACTTGGAGCAGTGTTCTGTGATTCACATGAACTAATCTAAGGCACCTTCTTTGAGTTTTATTTTGCAATTGATATTCTGACCAGGTGATTTTTGGAGTGATGGTTGATGTTTGTAAACCCTCCCTCCCCCAAGAGCTATTTTAAGTCTGTCGTAGGGCGGACCAGTTTCCTTCATGCCTGTGCTTCCTTTCCTGCTGTGCCCACCCCCAGATCATAAGTGTAAGTTTCCTCATTTACATTAAGTGGGTGAAAGTATGCTACATATGGAGAGGGGGCCGTGTCGGCTGGCCTCAACTGTTTACTTGTCTCTCAAGGAGCTTGTAGGATGGTGGCTCACTGAGGATTGAAGGAAACAACGAATGCAGATGTGGACAGTGCTTTCAGGTGCCCACGGTGCGCAGATCGCGGTGTGCCGAAGTGGAATGCAGGCCTTCCCCTTGAAGGATACCACCGAGCTCAGGATGCTCAGCTCTTCCAAAATGACCCTTTTATTCCGAAAAGGGAGTATAGAGACATGGGTGTTTTTCTTTGGCTTTTGCACAAAACTGTGTTTTTTCTATTTCTAGGGGACTCCTTCTCCCAGTTCCGGTTTGCAGAGGAGAAAGAGTGGGATGGGGAAGCTTCGTGTCCAAAGCAGGTGAGATGAAGGTTTGTCTTGGCTTTTTTCAAGGCTGAAGACTGACACCTTTTATATTAGTGTTCCGATAGAGTCTCCGTGTAGAGAAGAGTTTACTAACTCATGCTACCTAAATTGTTGAGAACATTTTCAGGGAAATTAAATTATACGGGTCCTTGAAGCTAGAGGTCACCTGTATACCTGCCCGTCTGTGTGAGTTGCTTGTGTCAGCTAGGTTGCAAGGTAGAAAGCAGGCCTGGGCCGACTCTCAGCGCTAGGGCTACTTCTCCATGTGCTGCAGTCCACTAGCTATTTATTTTATTATCCAGGCATTCAGGTCACCCCCAAATTGCTTGGCTGTCCACTGGTGGACTGCGATCGACATCTTGCCCAGACCTGGTTTATAGGCATGACTTTGAGTGGATTACTTTGCCAGCTTTCTTTTCCCTTTCTGTGAAAATTTCCCTTAGGGTTGAAAATTAATTTTTTTCTCTCCCATACTCCTTTTGGTGTTGAGAAAATCCTTAACTTTATTGCTTTAAATAATACTCTTATTCTAGAATTAGGAGAACAAAGCTATAAAATACGGACAAATAATCATAAAGGTCTTTCAGTGAGTCTGTGAAGTCCACGTATTTTACTTGCTTTGGATTCATTCCCTACTTTCTTCCCAAAGAGTTTTGATTCTTTTCCAAGCAGGGTTTCACTGATGCTTGCCACGTGAGAGGTGACAGGTATGCTCACCCCTCAAAATGCACAGAATTATCGGTGGCTGTTACAGGCTCCCCGATTCCAGGGCTAGCACACACTGCCTGGTACCGTGGCTGACAGTGTGCCCACAGCCGCAGACGGGTGGCTAAGAGCTGACCCTCAGCCCGCAGGAGAGGCACCCGCCTGCCGGCTCCTACGCACACAGTAAATGGCTCGTTTTACCTCTGGGCTGGTGTTAGGGTTACTCATTGGGTTGGACGTTGACTCACACAGACTGAGGTGGGGGAGTTACTACTGAAATGACTGCCTGTCACTTAACGGAGAGTGTGTATTATACAAAAAGTTAGGAATTCAAAACGTCTGTCTTTGCTTGAGTCTGTTTGGACGTAGGCCTGAGGTAGGTGCAGTTGAGACTTGTAGGACGAGTTGCAAAGACAAACGGGGATCATGGAGAAATATGGTAAATGCGGACACCTCACAGTTCGACTCCTTTTGAACCACGTCGGCTATCAGAGAATATTCCACTCATCCTGAATATTTCCTCATTCATGGAACCACTGAGCACCTGCTATGTGCTAGGTATTGTAAGATGCAGCTTTTTCAAAGATGACAAAGAGAATGTGCTGGTTCAACACACTAAGCCCCTCGCCTTAGCACCACGGCTGCCGCAGAGGAGATGGTCAGTACGTGTTCACATCAGGGAACAGGCGTGCAGCGTGAACCAGGTGGCGTACTGAACGAACATAATCCTGTGGGACACGGCTCTTACGGGCTGCAAGTGACTCACGGCAGTGCCATGGGAGGAGGTCGCTTGAATGGGCCTTTGTGGTTGAGGATGGTCCTGGTAGGTCTGTCCCAGGGGATCGGTGAGGAGGTCTGAGAGACCAGGCTGCGCTCAGCTGGGGAGCGTGGTTGGGGTGTGGTTCCCCCCGGGGGGCGGGGGGCAGGCTCCAAGCTTCGGGCTGGGCCAGTGAGTGCCAGCATTTTGGTGGTTATTTCAGCATGTGGGTTAGAGCACAGACTTTAGAGAGAGAAACCTGAAGGTGAATCCTGGTTCTACAACTCGGGCCAACTTCTTTCCTTTTCTCGTTTTCTCATCTGTAAAATGGAACTAATAATAATTGGGGTTGTACTGAGGATTAAATTTGATAATAAATAAAAGCCCTTGAGTGCAGTTTCTCACACGTATGAAACACTCAAAACTAGCTCTCTCACGACGACTGTTATTTGTTAAGTTTAGTTGAGCATGAAGACAGACATGGCTAAATTGGACATCAGCAATATAGGGAAGGAGGGGCTGAAGAGACGCGAGGTGGGAAGTCCGAGGGCCCGACCGTGTGGGGCCATGAGGGCGGGCGGGGGCTTACAGACAGAGGGGACGTCACCGAGGATGAGGTGGCGCGTGGCGCTGAGTGGACACGAGAACAAGTTTTCTGGCTTGATGACAGGTGAGTGGCGATGCCGATACTGGAGCAAAAGAAGAGTGGAAAGAAGGCAAGTGTGATTTTGAACGTTTTGAGTTGAGGTGCTGGTAGGCACATCCAAAACGCCCCGTTTTCCCATCAAAACTGCTTCCTGTCCCACTTAACTCCTCTTTCTTCTTGAGAGGAAAAAAAAAAGACAGGAATTTGCATACCTGTTGTATTTATATATGTGATATATGTATATATATATTCCCTTAAGCTCTCTCCTGTCCTCACTGCAACCGGTGACACGAGACAGTAGAGAGAGAGGAAAAAGTAGGAGCAGGAGTTTGACAGTGGGACACGTTAGGTCCTCTAAGGGCATCCCGACAGGAGAGGGACCTGGCACCCTCGCTGTGACTTGGCTTCATTTCTCTGTGGTTTCCTTGCAGGGAGAAGGGGCCGTGGCCTGGCAGTCAGGGTCATCGCTTCAGCCGTGTTGGTTCACTATTCCGGGGTGTTCACACCTTTCCTGCGGACAGTGTGGGGCCATGTGAAGGGAAAAGGGTGGGAGGAGAATTTCTTTGGGTGAAGAAATAGATCTCTTATTTTTTTCAGTCACCTGAAGAGTTTCTCCATTCCGTTTTTCATTTTTGTTGACATAGTGACTTATTTATTCAATAGAACTTCCATGAGCAACTGTGGAGTGCCGGGTGAGCATACGGAGGTTCCCAAATGCCTGGCTTCTAAAGGTTATAAACTCCCAGGCCCACTCCCAAGAGTCCAGTTTTGAGTGGGGCCTGAGAATCTGTGTTGAAAAGCTTCCCAGCTTTTTCCAACGTGCTGCCTGATTTGGTCCCTGAGTCTCAAATGAATACAGACAGGGGGTTCTTCAGCTCCTGCAATGGTCCGATTGAAGGGTACTTTTTTTAAGCTGCAAAGTGGAGTTTCTGTCAGGTTCTTTTCTCACCAAATAATGTACCTTTACACAGACACTGAGGCTCAGAGTCTAATAGGTTTCCAGACAGAGAGGATCTGTCAGGATTACAGATTCTTACTACCCAGAGTTCTGTGCACACCGATGGCAGAGAAGTAGGGTCGGGGGACTTTGTTCTAGCAGTCAGGCTGGCTTTCCTCTGCCAGCCTCAGAGTGTACAGGACAGAGGGCGTCGGGATGGCCTGGTGTGGCGGGCCAGCCCGCGTGCTCCCGCTGCTGGTTACCCTCCGAGTTGGCCAGGGGGCTATGGGGACTGGGCAAAAATGACCTGTCAGTTATTTTAAAACGTGTAGCAAAGAGCTAATTCATGGTTATTAGTCCAATTAAACCTATTTTAAAATTCACGCTCTACAATTGCATGCAATTCATTTCAGCTCACTTTGTATCTAAGGCCTCCAGCTTTAGCCCTCCGAAGGGGGGTGCGCAAACTGGTGATGAAAAAAGCTAAGTCTTCGTACAGAGTGGCATTTGATGGTAGGTCCTAGGCTCTGGGACCTCCTGCAAGGCGATGAGGAGCCATCACCATGGTGGCTCGAAGTGTCTTGGCAGCATCATGGAAGTGACACAGTATCAGCTGGGCCTTGGATGATGGGTGGCAATTAGAAATGGGGGGCAAGGAGACAGTGCAGTCGCCGCCGAATGGCCGTCATTCAGACCGCGGCTCCGAAGCAGAGCCCAGCCGTTCCCCCTATCTCCGTGTGGTCTCTAACTTGTCATTGTCTGTGGTGCACTGTGTAGTCATGGTACACATGACACAGAAAGGCACAGAGGACACGTGGACACCTTAAGCCAGACCCCAGCAGATCTCAACAGTTCATCTCTACAGCTAAAGAGAACAGCAGTGCATGGTTGGCAGAAATCACAGAGGGCGAGTTCTCATTCTTTCATAGGCGGGAAGAAGGGGTCTACGTGTGTGACTTCGCAGACGTACCTTGGCCATGGGAAGGGTGAGGCTTCTACTTTGTAATGTGGTGACTTACCCATGTGTTTAAGTATTCAGGGTCACACCTTACTGGTGGGTTGAGAGAGTGTCTCCAAACTTGAAAACAAAGGCTTGGACATGCTGGGCTTGATCAGCACCTAAGGCGTTGCATGCAGGACTGCGGGAAGGCTGGGCGTCTACTGAATTTTCTCTGGAAAATTTCAGAAGGGCAGTTGAAAAGCTACGTCGTTTCTTTTGATCCCCGTGTACCGCTCCGAATTTAGTTTGGGGGCGCTTCTTGAGTGCACCAGGGACGACTGATTCTCTCTCCAGTCGTAAACTCATCTGCCCAAGACATTCCTGTGGTGGAACCGAGATGAGACAGGCTGACCCCTGGGTTTTCTGCTAATTTGAAGTCAGTGATTACAGAACAAGACGTGGTTCTAGCTGGGCCTGTGACCATCCTTCATGGATGAGGTGGTCAGTGTGTTTAATGTGAGCTCACTGTAACTACCTTTTAGTTTTTTCCCTCTCTTTGGTGGTCAGGGCACCTGGAAGCCCCTATAACACTATTGTTAAGATATGTGGTAATCTGGAATGCTTTCTCAAATACTGTCCACTTGTGAGGTCATGGCATGGATATGATTTAACCTTTATGGATTAAAGGTTAAAGGAGTCTAAGGGAGATTTTGGTATTGGCTTCACGGAGGGCTGCCGGCCAGAGGGCAGGTCCCCCGCTCGCTTTCGGGCCGGCAGAGAAGCGCATACCTTGCGGGCTCCCTTGGCCGTGACTCTCAGCCCCACCGCGCTGCCTAGATGCTCTCCCCTTCTCTCCCGAAGGCCAGCCCTCTGAATGGGAGGGAGGCATCACCTAGATTTCATTGAATGTGTATTTTTCTTTTCATTCTGGGGGTCCAATTTCCAGGTTACTGAGGACGTGGGGGTCCTCACTACCCTGCTGCTGCTCTGAGAGCGTGAGCTGTGGCTCACGAATGTGGTTTGGGTTTTGCTCATCAGGCGGAGATGGTAGAAATGATAACCACAGCCAGTACGATCGGTGACGTTACTCCCAGCTAAAAATAACTCCAGGGGACAATTTGTTTAGTGACTGTCATCTTCTGCTTTTATTTCTAAAAGGACGTATGCAGTCATCGCCTGATATAGATCAGATGTATATGTGTGATATCTGTATCTTATTTATTTTTAATAGAATTCAGCATTTTACGTGGACTGTGAGTCATTGGTTCAAGCCCTTCAAGAACTGCCGCTCTCGCTCCGACTCAATGTTGCTGCCGAATTGGTCCAGGTAAACACCCTGGTGTGGGTAGGGCGGGGGGAGAAGGAGAGTGAAAGCACCTCCTGGCAGGAGCCTCGCACTCAGCTTTTGTCTTCATAAAGCTTGAGCGTTTCGTATCAGGTAGCATTTGGTGAAGTTCTAGGGGAGTATGAAATCATTTTGGGGTTTTATTTTTTACATTTTATATTGAAAATATTTTAAAGAGTCAGATGTCATGGGATTGAATGGTATGGTATATAAGAGTATAACCTTTGCTGGGTATTTTACTTAAAATATTTATGTGAGGCACTAAGGATTCAGTGGTTGAGTCGACAGACTTGCTTCCTGCCCTTCTGGAGCTTAATCTATTGGGAAAGATGAATTAATCCAATTATCATACAAAGGTACCAAGTGTGGTAACTCCCATGAAGGAGAATGGCAGCGTGCTATGAGTACACGTAATAGTGAGCCTGATCCGCTTGGGTGTGAGGAGGAACGGCTTCCCCGAAGCTCTGCAGTGCAACACCGACACCAGGAGCCGAGAACGTGTGGCCTAGGACGGGCTGTGGGACTGGTGGGCGTGCTTATTAGGAGATTGCACGTGGGAGAGGGGAGCAAGTGAGGGGAGCGACACTGTAGCTTGGACTGGGGTGACGATGGCAGAGAATGGGACGTCACCCAGAGGTCCTTCAAAAGAAAAATGAACAGGACTTGGTGAAGGACTGGAGATGGCGGGAGCAAGCAGAGAATGAGCCTGGGTTTCCCAGTTTGTGCAACGCAGCGGTCGGTAGCGTCAGGAGGGGTGAGGCGTGGCCGTCATGGATTTGCGCCTCGGAGATGCCAAAGCGAGAACGGTAGTCAGACGGACATAGGAGTGCGTAGTTCGGAATTAAGGGCCGGAAATAGAAATTTGGGGGACAGTATCAGAGGCAGTGGATGAACTGACCAGAGAGGAGGGTGCCCGAGGAGGAACTGCAAAATTGAATTGTGGATGGATCAATTTTTTTTTAAGTGAAACCCTGGGCAGTACTAATTTGAAATAGAATCCTAGCAACTAAAATGGTCCCCTTTGCTCTGCCGTTGAATGTGATGCGTTTGCGCATAGCCAGGGACTGGTTTCCACCCACTGGTTCTGTTGGACATTCCAGTCTGAAACTTAGGGCAGCAAGTTGAACTCAGAGCTGGAGGTGAGTTGAGGCAGGACAGAGCCCTAGGGAGCATGGCCTTTGACTCTGAGGAGAAGTCACCCTGGGGCTGCTACAGGAGTGTGGGGGAGGGCTGTGAGAGTTGCTTTTCCTCCTGGCTGTGCAGAGGCGTTCGGACTCCTGACGTGCTTGGTTTGGTCACACAGTGCTTAACAGAGCACCTGGGAGAGCACTGACGTGAAGCTGATGGGGGCCCCGATCTCAGGAGAGAGACAGGAAGTGTGAGCATTTGAAAATGAAGGGTCGTGCATCAGTGGCAGGCCTTACAGGGACACGGTAATTGCAGCAGCTTTGAAAACCAGGCTCAATAGTTTTACACGCACCCCCGCCCCACGCACGCTGGTGGCCAAGAGGGAGGGCTGTTCTCAGCTGTGTCTGCACAGCAGCATCCCCTAGGGAGGCAAATGGGGGCGGACAGTGCCAGACACCTGGAAACGGAGTGAGTCCAAGGTTGAAACAGAGGGCCACACTCCATCTCTGCCCCGCACTCTGACGGGTGAGTGCCTGTGGATAGGGCCACCCCGTCTTACAAGCTCTGGGCAGTTGTTAGCACACTGGATGCTTGTCGGTACAGAGGGGGACAGAGCCGCCAATAGAACTTCGTTCGGAACCTGTCCACTCTGAGGCTGTGCCAGTCGTCCAGCCCCCGCCCCCGCAAGCAGTCCGCTGTGCGTTCCAGTCACCCGGAGGTGGTGAACTTTTATTAAACAGACATGCAGACAAGTGAACCTCTATTTATAGCCATGACCTCAGCTTCCTGATGAAGAATCAGTATCGCCAGCACCCCAGGAAGCACCCCTTTCCCGAGTCACTGTTCCCCTAAAACCACGATCCTGACTTCTAATGCTGAAGATCAGTTTTGCCTGTTTTTGACCTTTTACAAATGTACTCAAATGGTACGTTCTTTCGTGTCCAGCATTGTTTATGCAGTGTTACTGAGAGCCATCCTTTTCTTCTTGCTAAATTTGTCCCTTCTCCTTTATATTAGTGTTTTTAAGTACAGTGAACAGACCTAAGTATACAGACGTAAGTATATATTCCAATAGACTGAAAGTACTGCCCCTGCTCAGGCCTCATAGAAGACGTGGCACTTTTTCTGTCAACTCTGACGTAGCTGCTAGTTAGCACTGCAGCTGAGGTGGGTAGAGCGGGAGGCGCAGCCCTACTGTGTGTCAGTGAGGTCCGCCACGGGCACGCCCAGTCAGTAAGGAGGGGTGCTGGGGCGGGGCCCAGACTTCAGACCCTTTATAAACTTCCCGTCTGACTTGAGTTTCCTACTCCACAGTTTGATGGCTTTCCAAGCTTTAGTTTCTGCTTAAGCAGGTATGGCAGGACTCACATGTTTAACAGTCAGCTCTTGTGCTTCTCTTTCAGACTGCCCTTCCTTTAGAGGTTCCTCAGGTGAAACCAAAGAGAAGTGATGAAGGCAAGGGAGTGGGGATGCCGTTAACAGGGCCGCGAGGGCTTGGAGGAAAGGGCTCCGTCTCTGAGCTGAGATCTGCTGGCTGCCCCGTGCCCCTGGGTACAGGTGGTTCTTCAAAGAGTTCTCCGAAACCCGCTTCCCCGCCGCAGTCAGCCCCAGACCACTTGGAGGAAGAATTAGATCTGCTGCTTAACTTAGACGCACCTGCGAGAGCGGAAACCATCTTACCAGACCCGACACCTCAGGGCCTGCAAGCTGAGATCGATGGGGAGGTGGCCCAAGAAGAAACAGGTGTGATTTTCATTTGATTCCCTATCCATTTTCTTGATTCTGGGGTTTTTGTAAGAACAGGCTCATCTGCGTCACCTCCGTACACCTTTGTTTCCGTTGGTGTCTGCCATCGATCTGGCACTGTTCTCTGACATCTATTTCTGTGCTCTCGTCTCTGCTTCCCCTCTGAGCTGACCTTTCTGACAACATTCCTCTCACTCGATACCCCAGCTTCCGAAGCTGCTGCTTGATTGCAATATTAAACCTGGGGCTGTGAATTGAACTTGTGCTATAAAAGGCATCAGGATACTCATGGGCCTCAGCTGTGCAGCAGACGACCTTTTATTAGACTGTCTGAACAGACCACTTAACCAGATCTTCCTACTTCTTGCTGCTGCTTTTGCAAAAGAGGAACATGTCCCCTCTTGTGCGTGTTCTGTGAGATCGTGGCCCGTTTGCTATGGGGGCCCGGGGTGATTGCCACAGCCACGTGCTGCCTTCAAGCACTCTGACCTTCCAGATGGCTACAACTGTAAAAAGAAAACTGAGCTGTGGTCTTTTTGTTTGCTTGCTTTTGGTATGTGGGTAGCTCCCTGACTGGGAATTGAACCCAGGCCGCAGCATTGGTTTTTTTAAAAAACTAGTGAACTGTGAAATTCAACCTCAGGGTAAACTTGTACCCAATTTATTAATTTGTTTAGATATTACTGTATCTTCTTGAGGGGTAGGAACAATAGATTAGTTTCCCCTTGTTGTAGGTGAAGTAATAATTATGGCTGAATTATATCATGGAACAAGCCAGGGAAATTTTAACCCTCAGTTTTGGGACTAACATGAGGTAGTTAACATTGCTTTCATTCCCCCAGTTCTTGCAAAACCATCTGTGACGGAAGAAAAGAACGTGGACTCGGAGCAATCAAGTATATCCAAAAATGTTACCGAGGAAGAGCTTGAAGACTGGTTGGACAGCATGATTTCCTGACCACAGAACAGCAGGAAGGTGCCTGCAGTGGCTTTCGGTTGCCCTGCAAGGGTGGGCCCAGGGCTCGCTCAGGAGCGGCGGGTGTACAGGCGCGCCCCAGCATGCTTGCCGCAGTCAGTGTTATACCTACCTCTATATTTGACAACATCCGAAATAATAAATTTAAGAGGCTTGCTGCACTTGTTCTCTGGCTTGGTAAGCTAAAGCTTCGTTGAGGGCAGGGGAGCGTTGCTATGGCACCCATTTCCAGCCCAGCAGGTGCTGGTGAAGAGAACAGAAGTGAGCAATGAGGCAGGCACCTGGCCATGACAAACAAATGCTGGCCGCGAGGCTTTAGGCCATTCGTCTCGTGTCGTTGTAGAATCATCCAGAAATGTTGCGTTACAAGAGGCCAAACCACGGATTGGTATGTATGACTTTATTGCAGTGGGCACTTCATTTTAGTTAAACATAGTAGCTCCATTGCTTACAAGGGACTGTAAAGCATTACTCAATTGGCATAAGAGTGAGATTTTTTTCCAACTTTTCAGTTCAGTACTTTTCAAAAAAATTGTGTTACTAAACTTCAGGTGCAGTTTCTTGAAGGAAGACGGAAGATCAACACAACTAATTAAAGGAACTGTCCACCTGGAACATAAAAAACTTGCATAGCTATATCTAAAGAGATTTTTAAGGCACTTAATCGATATTTCAGTGTCGACAAAGTGTTGGTTTAACTGCTTAAAGCTTTTCAAGCTGATTCTGGATACATTCACTAGCAAGTACCATGGGAAAAATTAGACTGCAGTTACAATGATTTATTTGTAGTTCAGACCAGGGGTCACTAGTGGATACTGTCATGTGACGCCATCCTGACAAGTTACGTTACAACTGAAAAACTTGAAGGCCCCATTCAATTCTTTGCTATCCGTTTGTTTTTCTTGTAACATTTTGACAGGTTATCTCCCACAGGCATGGAAAGCCAAATCACTTCACATGTATCACAGATTTTTAACAAAACATCACCTTTCAAAAATGTTGCATAAATATGAAAGAAGGATTTTAAGTTGACAGTCCGGAATTGTGGAATTTCTTCCACTCAGCTTTATCCAAGCTGATCTTCATATTGTTTCCGAAAGCAGTCGCCAGCTGGGAAGAAATCCCAGCACCTTTCTTGGTACATCTTCCAGACATAAGATTCCTGAAATGATAGGGAAAAAGGTGGTACTTTTTAAATCATAGTAAGTAAAACCCCCGTTTGTTTGCTCTCTCTGTCTCCCTTTAGGAATACAGATGGGGATTTATATGAGGCCCAACTGGCATGTTCTTTCTTGCTCTAGTTCCAGCCTGTTTGGGAAGCAAGAAATCATTTCCCCCCACCATTAAAAATGCTTCAGGATTTATCAGTCGGCTGATTCCTTGTCATCTGTAAACACTGAGTGCTGGCCTAGGCAGACGTCTGTCTCAAACATTTAAGACAGGCACGTTTTCCTGCAAATCCAATGATGGTTGAATGTTTGATAGCCTGCCTCTTGTCTTTTGTTCTCTTTTTCATACTTAGAGTCCCTTTTGACACCTACCTCCATTCACACTCCCGCGTCCACCCCTCCACGTCCCTCACAGCATCTTCCTGTGATTGTCGTGCTCTGTGTTGTCACCACCCACAGAGCTTCTCACTGTCTTTCTCTCTATGATGTTCGCCCCACCTCGTTATTCTGCTCTGAGGCAGGAACCGTAAAGGTTTAGGAAATGACAGTGTGTGGTGGGAAGGATGACCAGGAGGTCTTTTCGAATAAACTGGAGTGGCCTTGAAGTTTTTTTCTTTTCTTTTAGATTGTTGGCCTCTTAAGTCACAAAGAAGTGGTGGGATGACACGGAAAGCAGTGGGCAGACGCGTGTATGAGATGGATGGGGTCTTCTGTATCTCAGATAGCGTAAGCTCTACCGATTCTCGAGACTCAGGAAAAGGAAGCTCTAACACAGGGGCATGATGCCTTCTCTTACCTGACCCGTGTGCTCTGTTTCATCTTTGTTAATCAGATACATCAGGAAGAACCTGGAACAGGAAAAAAGGTATGAGAACTAGATACTGTGAATAGGAAATCCAAGTTCACTTGCTCCGATATGTTGTTTAGCATCATGCTGATTATTAGGCCTTTCCAAGTTGGGAAATATGGCATACCGACATTTTGTAATACTAGCCTCTTTGTGAGGAAGCATTTTGGCTACCATTTTATTGTTTAAAACCATGCCAATCTAAATAATCAACTGCTAACTAAACTCTAGTAGGTCAGTTTAATGAGAATGTACAGTTGAAATTACATGTCTCAAGGATATGTCATGGAATTTTTGGAAAGCATTTAATCTCATAACTTGCTCTGATTCTTCCAGAAGAATAGTTTTGTTTTTATTATAGGCAGCTAAGAAATGTCAGTGTGGTTTTACTTGCTCTGTGATGTGTCCAAGGTTTGAGGCTGGGTTCCTAGCTTGCATTACATGACTTCAGAGACAGCGTCCAAAGGAACCAGGCTCATGCCCTGCCGGAAAAGGACTCTAAGGTTGTTGCAAAGAAAGCAGAAAGAACTAACACCCTTCTGAGGGTGGGGAGAGCCCCAGGTTGTGAATTCTTTCAAGGTATTCTGAGGTTTATAGCTTCAGATTGTGGCCCAGAGTAGACACTATAAGTACAGAGGGTGCCAAAAATATGTATACACATCTTAAGGAAAGGAAAAAGCAGAATTAAAGCTGTAATATAAACTGCTAACAAAAGATGCATAAAGTCACATGACTTCTGCAATTACAAGAGGTGCTCCAAGTGGTTACTGTCAGTATTTATGTGGTGCACAGATAACATGTCTTAAAATGTGTATACCTGTTTTTGGCACCCCGGTTTATTTCATTCCTCAGACTAAGAAAGAAGGCATGGCTGATAGCTTACCTTGTTTGGGACTCAATTCCTTTCCTAGCCTACTTATTTGAGAGGGCACCATTTTTAGTGTGAAGTTTTAAACATGAATACGATGGGTTCTCTTTCCTCAAGCTCGCTAGTAGAGGGGCACAGAGACAGAACATAGGCGAAGGGAAGATGTAGAGGAGGCCCAACCCAGATAATACAACACCCTTTCAGCTTCTCCATTCACTGGTCCTGACCTAGCGCCACGTGTTCACAGAAGGATGCTCATCTTGGTCACCTCCATTAAGATACAAACTCTCTTAATGAACAATGACAACTACTCAGGACTCAAGTAAGGGTGTGCTAATGTTACTTTTAAAGACCTTGCGTTTTGTCTTAGACTAGCAAAAAAGATCTCTTCGCTAGTTCTCTTTGACACTATAGACACTAGAGGGGAAGGGCTAGGCCAGGGACCAGAGCTCAGCAGTTTTTTGTTGTTGTTTTCTTGAAAATGACCACTTACAGAATCTGAACTGTCAGGCAATCTATATTCTTTATAAATTCTGTGAGAAGTGTCACAGACAATCATGGCACATAGTAGGCAATGAATAACTTGTTCGTGAGTGAATGCTTTACCTTTGAAATATTTGCCTACTGCAGTGTGGAAACACATCTCTCACTCTCATGGAACCCATATATTACTAGGAGAAAACTAGCCAAGAGCAAAGGTGAGGTGGCATGGACTAAGGCAAGAGACAAATTGGAGACAGTGAGCATGGACACTTCAAGTTTGGCTGAAGGGAAAGAAAAAGGCAGGCCATGAGCTAGAAGTAAAAATGGGAACACTGATGTTAGGATCAAGGGAACACTGATGTTAGGATCAAAGACAATTATATGGTGATAGGAAAAGTGCTGGAGTTATAGGACCGTGAGAAGTGATCTGCTCTAATCTCAGGTTGAGGAACTGACCTTTGCTCAGAGCAGGGTGTACGGACAAAGATTTGGGCTTGGGGGGACTCCTGGAAGTTCTTTCCTAATTGCTTCTACTCTTCAGAGAAGTAGGAGAAAATGGCAGCAGCAGAGAACCGACTAAATGAGTTCCTCCATTTTACTCTACCACTCCTTCCCCCAAGCATACTCACAGGTAGTTGGCTAAGTTGTGCTCTTGCAACGTATGTGTTTCAAAACCGTGAGGAGTCGTGTCAAAGTAGTCATTGCCAATCCCACAGATGAAACATTTAGTCTAGAAAAACAACAGGCGGCGTGGCATTAGAGGCAGGTGGAAAAGGGTCACGATCTCTGCTTGAATTGGGAGACACTGAAAATTGTTTCTCAGGTGCTTCAGGCTATGCAGTGTCTGCTCCATACTACCGCGCACCTAGCTCCTGCCCATGCGTGGGACACGGGTTGGGGACAGGCTAGGAAGGGTGCAGTGCAGAGCAGAAGAAGCACTGCCCAGAGCTGGTAGATAGCCACCTAGAGGAGGACAGCTGTGGAGCACAAGCGTTGCCTAGGACGGGCCCTAAGTAATAGCAAAACCTATTATTTAAAAGTTGCATTTGTTGTGAGATACAAAAATAGAGTTGGAATGAACAGTCAGAAGAACACACCTCCATATCTTCTCTCACTTGTTCCTGCTGATCCCTCAGCTCTCCAAAAGCGTCAATAATAAGACCTGGAATTTTAAATACAAAGACAGGCGAGGTATTTCACATAACCGGTTCAAGGTAGAATGATAGATAAAATATCAGAGTCCCCCTTGTTTTGTACAAAAGTGGATCATCAAGCTGAACTAGTCAATCAGAAAAAAACACTCGTGTTTTCAAATGCCGTATCCTGTCTAACCACTTCTCATTTTACATAGACTCTCGGTTAACTGGGGGTCTACTGTACTCCACCTTTCTGCAGTGTCCACTCATTTTCTGTCCTCCTTATGAGCTCTTTTAGCTCCTGAGGCATTGATGTGTCTCAGGGTTCTTCTTGAAAGACAGACAGATTACAGTTGTAGCTCTCAACACTTTCAAGTCTTACAGGGGCCACAACTTGGCCCGACTTTAAGTCTTGGTAAGCTATTGACCAAATATCAGTGCCCCTCCCCCAGGAGAAGAGAACACCTGTCACACTCTCCTAGTTCCTCCTATGCTCCTTCCCCACCCCACTGCTTGGGAGGAAAATGATGAGGGCAAGACTGCCCATGGGAGATCAGAATGAGAAGGACATGATCGGTTCAGAGTAATGGCAGGAAGGGGGTCAGCTGTAAGGATTCTCAAGTTTCTTATAGAGGCATACCTCAGAGATATTACAGGGCTGGTTCTAGAGCACTGCAATAAAGTGAGTCACTTTCTTTTTACCTTTAAATTGTGAAAAATGCAACATCAGTGAGAAGCAATAAAATGAAGTAATGCCTGTATCAGTGCCTGGGTGTATCTTTTGACTTCTATATAGTCAAGGCCTCATTATATAGTAGATGCTCAATTAATGATTGTTAAATGAGCAAGTAAAGGAATGCACAAACCTCTTCATGTAAAACAATTAGGCTGTAGTTATGTGAAGGTAAAGAGAACTAGATTAAGCCCTATTCATGCTTAACATTAATCGGCAGCCATACCTTGAATGATGGCCAGCAAGATGACAATGACAAAGAAGAAAAAGGTAATGTCAAAGACGATGCGGTACATTTCATAAGGATCACCAGCAGGGTCTTCGATTTCATCGCCGATTCCGCCTCCAGCTCTCACTCCGACATACATGTGGAACAGGTAACACTAGCGAAGAAAAATGACAGCAATTCCGGTAAAAGTCACAGAGTATTTGTGTTTAGCAGGATGGTCAGATCATTCATATGATGACAGCCCTGAGCCAGGAGAAGGGTGCTCTTCAATGATATCAATATTCCTGCTGCTAACTGCTCTCTACAACACCCTTTGGTCAATTTGGTATCTACTAAGGGGGAAAGATGGTTATGTTTAGCCTTTTTTTTTGCTCATTAAAAACTTTTGTTTGAACTACTGAATATATATCAGAGAATTCATTTAAGGTGCATACAAGTTAAAAGACTTTTAAGCCCTGAAGAGTATGGCTTGTATACCAGACATGAGTTTTCCCTCATTTAATTCTAAGAGTGCTGGCCTGGACTTCTGCAGGGCTGCCACCTCCCCTCTGCATTCCCCTTACACCTGGTCCTCTTAGACAACACATGCCGTGTCTCTCCTCCTGTGCTACGGGTGTGAGCGGTGCAGACATCCGGATGCCCTCTGTCTGCTGCCTGGATCAGTTAGGTCAGAGGAAAAGGCAGTCGTACAGCTGGAACACCCCCAGGCCAGCGACAGCATGGTGCTCTGGTAACAAGTGTGGCTGTCACATGAGGGTGCTGCCTCAAGAGAGTTTTGAGCCAAGAAGTGATCACAGGCTGGGGCAGGTCACCTGTCCCTGACATCTGGTCTCCATAGGCTTCCAGAGGTGCTACTGCAGCTGAGTAGGCTCACCCTGAGCTGTGGCCCCCCACCCCCACTCGGGGCTGTCCTGACAAGAATACCCCGGACCTGATCCCACCGCTGTGGTGGCTGACATGAACTGAACAGCAGATTCGTGGGACTCTGCTCCGGCTCTCGGGGACAAAGCATCAAACCTTGCCTTCCAAGGAATTCGGATACAGGTTCTTCACATCTTTGGCACAAACAAGTGCCGATGAGCAGTGACCCGCCCTGCGGTGTGTGTCTCCGCGTAGCCTTAGGGAGGGCTCATGAGACCCGTTTCCATCACTTCCATCTTTCTAGAACACACCCCCCGCTTTGGAAGAGACATCAGTACGCTCCTCTGACTCAGCCCCTCTCACAACCCAACTGCCCACAGCCGCCCTTCCCCGACGAGGCCGGCTGACCGGGCCCTCACCGTCATCATGTCGTCACACTTCATATCGGGCTCATCATCGTCTTCGCTTTTGTTGTAGAACTTGCGAAAGAAGTTGAAAGCCACCACGGTGTACAGGTAAACCACCACGGCCAGGAGACCGACGGTCAAAACCAACTGGGAGGGGAGAGAGGAGGAAAGGGAGGTGGGTCGTCTTCACCTTCAAATGTCTGTGGGTGACTCCCCAGAAAACAGGCAAGGACAAAAGGGCGGGGCGGCAACGACAGCCACAGGCTGCGGGTGGGGAAGGCAAGAGGGGACCACAGACAGGCTGTTGGGAGAAAGGAGGAGCGTCAGGGACTACGTTGTGTCCCCCAGAATTCTTACATTGAAGCCCTCACCTAGTACCTCAGAATGTGACCAACGTTGGAGCTATGGCCTTTAAGGAGGTAATTACTTAAAACAAGGCTGTCACAGTGGGCCCTACTCCTGTCTAACTGGCGTTCATATAAGAAGAGATTAGGGCACAAAGAACTAGCAGACAGCTGCTTGCACAGAGGGCCAATCAAGTGAAAAAGCAGCAGGAGGGTGGCCAAGTGAGAGCAAGGAGAGACGCCTCAGGGGAAGCCAAGCCTACCTGCACCTTGATCTTGGACTTCCAGCCTCCAGAACGGAGAGAAAATAGAGCTTCGTTGTTTACGCCGCCCAGGCTGTGGTATTTTCGTTAAGTAGCCCGGGGCAGACTAATGCCTGGGGTACTGAATTGGGCCTACTAAACTGTTACACAAAGGGATTTCAGGACTGAGTAGGGAAGGTGTCGCGAGTGGGGTACCTTGTTTTTACAGAGAGAACAGTGACTGGAGGTTTCCCAGTGCAGCTTCCACTCTAACGCTGCTTCTCAAGAAACGGAAGTTTCTTTGCCAATAGTAGGTGTCCCTTCATTACACTATTTCATAAATAAACACGAACTAGATAACTGTCACAGCTCTGAAGTTACTTTAAGAATTATTTATGCTGGTTGAACAAAGTGACATTTTTCATAAACAAGAAATCTGCCTAAGATCTTTGTGGGGGTCACAGGGCATGCTTATGTCCCACCTCTAGGAGGTACTGTAAATAAGGAGCACACAGGACCTGCTCGTTGGGCCTGTAGGAGGGACTGGGTGCTAAGCTGGAGCTGTGAAGGTCAGGAAGATAAAGTCTCCACCTTCAAGGTGCTACACCTAAGCAGGTGGGTATGAGTGCTAAGGTGAGCAGCAGAAAAGACAGATTCAGTGGCTTCTTGAACGATGAATAGAACCTTACCTAACCTCAGATAGCAGACCTCACAGAACCAGCTGGTTTTAGAAAAACAGAACCTGGGCTTTGCACCAAGGAAGAAATGGGCGAGTTCTGCCACTTAGTAGCTGTGTGGTCTTGGATGGGACACTTAGCCCTTCTGAGCCTGTTTTCTTACCTATCCAGGGAGGCTCACGTCTACCGTACAAAGTTAGTTCTGAGCCTGTCACAGTACCGGGCACAAGCTGGGCACATCTCTTTTACAATCTTACCATTCAGTAAGGCCGTTTAAAAATGTCATTGTTTAAACTTTCCATTTAAGGTACAGCTTTGTATAATGCCATTAAGCCAAATCAATAAAAATTAAAGTCTCTATCTGAGTAAAGGGGAGGAAAATAATTCTAAAACAACATGTTGTTGGACTGGCATTCCACAGATCACTCTTTAGGAAACATCACCTTTACAGGATAAAACTTCCCAAACATGCATGTAAAAACACACAACACCTTTTCTCCCAGGACCCTACGAGGAAGCATTTAACACACTCTAGGCAAACATCTATAGCACAGATTCTGTTACTACCTCCCCAAACTTTAGCTTCTTATGTGTGGAAGCAAATTTCTATCTCTAGCTTTCCTCCTTGCTTTTTACCACCAACCAAAACGAGAAACATTGACTGTTGCTACTATCAGAAGCCTAGAAGATAGAAACCACCCAAATACCTGATGATCTAGCAACTTTCATTTTAGAATAAAGGTCAACTTGACTTTTTTCTTCTGTTTGGAATCTTTATGTATTTTTTAAAGTCTACAACCTGATGATTTAATAATTGTATGCATTATCAAGTTAATCAACATATCCATCGCTTCATACAGTTACCATTTCTGTGTGGTGAGAACACTTAAGATCTACTCTTAGCAATTTTCAAGTATACAACATAGTACTTTTAACTATAATCACTATGCTTTCTATTAGCTCCCCAGAATTTATTCATCTTATATCTGAAAGTTTGTACTCTTTGACCAATACTCCCCATTCTTCCTCCCTCCAGCCCATGGCAACCACCATTCTACTCTTTGGTTCTATGAGTTCAACTGTTTTTGGTTCCACATATAAGTGAGATGGGACAGTATTTGTCTTGCTGTGTCTAGCTTATTTCACTTAGCTAATGCCTCAAAATCATCCATGTTCTTATGAATGGCAGGATTTTCTTCTTTTTTTATGGCTGAATAACATGTAATTACACAAGGGCTGTCTGGAAAGTATCCAGCCATATAATGAGAAGTAGAAGCATTTATGGTTGGATTTTTTCCGGACAGCCCTTGTATGTATGTACATTTTCTTTACATGTTCTTCCATCAATGGACACTGAACATTGAGAGTATACATGTTTCTTCAAGGTACTGATTTCACTCCCAGGAGTGGGACTGCGGGATCATATGGCAGCTCTGTATGTAATTTTGTGAGCAACCTCCACCTGTTTCCATAATGGCTGTACCAAGCTGGGCACGTTTTAAGTTCTTCCTTTTCTCCCTCTCCTATACAAAGGTTTAGAGATGTGAGGGGAACGTGCCTCACTTGTGGAACTGTACATGTGGAATGAAATGCCACAGGGTTTGAATTGTTGAAAGGAGGAGCCAATGGAGGATTTTAATCAAGGGCTTCACCCTGACAACATTGTAGGAGACAGACTGGATATGGCATGGCTATATAGATATACAGGAGACTCTTCGCTAACGGGAACAGAAAAGTTTTTGCCAGTAGCTTGAGAGTGCTGATTGCTTGAGTTCTGGTTAATGGAGAGTCTACTTAAATTTATCCGTTATCTGCCAATCCCCATGGGTGCTGACTAATGTTTATTATATTTGTATACATGAGGGCTGTCTGGAAAAAATCCAGCCATGAATGCCTCTATGTTTCATATTATATGGCTGGATACTTTCCAGACAGCCCTTCATATACCTATATCCACACGTGTGTGTGGGTGTCAAAATCATTGGTTCCTACTTGGAACCAAGGATCAGAAATACTTAGGGAGTTCTCTAACTACACGTGACCACTTGCTCACCCCTAGAGTCCATCAGATCCCTGGAGGAAGGGGGAGATCTCCAAAGGGCTCCAGAGTGATCTGACATATCCATCACCTCCCTCTTTCCTTCCCGTTCCATGGTTGATCTAAATGTTAGGGGTTTGTGAATCAACATCTTATGCCTCTTAAATGATAGCTATAATTGTATTTTTAATGGGCTGCAGTTTTATAAAAACAATCACTATTAGTGAATAATAACCTTTTCTTGGCCAAACACTTGAACTATGACACATACCTTCCTGTCACGCATGAGTTGTACTACCTGTTTTGGTTATTAGTTTCCTATCCATATCCAGGTCCATCCTGTTCTGTATTACAATAAATCCAGTACCTGTTTGCCGTTGTGAGTTACAGATGACAGAATAGTCCTCAGTGTCTTGAAGCCCATGGCAATATCCAGCAGATGAGCAGCGAAGAAGAAGTTGTTGTAGTGGCCCAGGACTGACATAGTTGTGTACCAGGCAAGGTAGAGAAAGGACTGTGGAAATAGAAGAAATTTATTTTTCTTCATTTTGCAGACATCCGTGACTCCTGATGGACTCACTGGACCAATATGTCTCATCTTTGGGGACAGAGTGAGGCTCCAGGGTGTTTAGGGGCTGTGACCTGACCTAAGAATTACCATGTGACATCCCATCTGTTTTATACTATTACACAAGACAGAAGTGTCCCCAGCACCTTTCACGCTGCCTTTGAAGTAATCCATGAATGTTTCTGGGCACCTTCCGGAGCCTGCTTCCCTGTGGCATCTAATGACAACCCAGAGTGCAGAATCTGTTTTTCCAGATTTCACACTTACATTGTCAGTAAAAACAACTCCCAGCTTCCAGATATGGTACTTCGTGTCGATGGAACTTAGCCTAAAGGGGACAAATAATTTAAAAACATATAAATGTCAGGATTTAGTTAAGTATTTAATAAGGGGGTTTACGTTTTTTTCTTTCAGGTTTAATAATCTAAATATGGCTCATATCAAATCGTATGTGTTCCTCATGAATGGTTGAACCACACATTCTGAAATTTTAATTCATCTTTCTCTTTCAGCTCTATCAGGCATAAAAGCTTGTAGGTCCTTACATTTTTTAAATATGTTAGAATTGAGAAGAAACACCTAAGCCAGACCAGAACCTGAGAAAACAAAGATATGATTGAGATATTTCTTTTTAGCATGCTGCAAAGTGCTAGAAAATCAAAGATCTACTTTAGCTAGACTTGGGACTCGAACGCCTAAGCTCTGTACCATGACACCAGAGAGGCTGCCTCTGATTTGGTCTCTTCTACTGGGCTAAAGTCAAGGGCATTTTTGTCCAAACCCAGGAGTTCAGCAATGCGTTCTGCTCCGTAGAGATCTCCGTACTTGTTGATCACCTAAAGCAGAAACAATGACAGCATGAGCTTGGGCCACAGGTCACCATCAGTGTTTTCATGAGCCCTGGTATCTTCAGGCTAGGGGTTGATAAAGTCATGATTCAAAATGCAGCAGGAAAAGAGAAAAAAAATGACCCCCAAAGACAACAGAAATGATAAAGGGAATTATCTTTTTGGAAGCGAGAAAAAACCTGCTTTGCAGAAGGCGGTGATTGTGTTAAGCTGTTTAAGGCAGATGAGCACGGGAATGCAGACAGACAAAAACCTATGCACAGGGGCTGTCCGGGATGTATCCTGCCATGTAATATGAAAAGTAAGGCATCTATGGCTGGATTTTCCCGACAGACCTCGTTCATATAAATCCCCTTCTGTGACTTACTGTTTCTGAGGAACCATCATACAAGTAAAATCAAGTTTATCCATGTTTGTATAATGGAAAACTTAAAAAAATAATCTATTGCATTTTTTTGGTGGTGATGGAACTCACCCACACCGGCAGGGCATACCTTTCTCTTCACAAATTTGTCCCAGTAGTTATTAGGGAAAGATCTGAAAAAGAAAATGGAAACGGGAGGTTCTTAACATCAAGGTGAGCACATCAGGAAACTTTGCCGGCGGAGTAACTGGATTTGTGAGCCCTTCGGTTTCTGCCTTGCTCTTTGAAGACAACACTTCAGTGCAGTCACCACAGGCCTAACTGACCTGTGGTTTCACTACTCTGCCCTGACTTCTGCAGTCCCTGGAAAGCTCTTCTGCGTTTTCTACCTCAAAATTCTGGTGAAGAGCCAGGAATTGTGGTGACAGGATTAGACAGCAGCAGACACACATTTCCTGATCCCAGTATAACTAGAAACAGAACCCGGTAGGAAGTACACGCATCCGGCCTTCATTCACTGAGTACCTAGTTTGTGTCAGTCGGCGGGGTAGGAGCTGGGGACGCAGTGCTACGACGTGTAGACAAGGTCCCCAACTATATGAAGTTTCTGGTCTGGGAATCACCTTCACTTAATTGCCATAGGGTTTTTCTTCACCAGAGTGCTCTTCCCCTCTGTTCTGCATTCCTCCTCAGGGAGTTACGGCCCTCGCTCTTTGGAGGTGGGTCCCTGTAGCATCCCATCCTTGACTCTCCTCCCCCTGCCCCAGAGGGAACTTCTTTCTTCTGCCTGGTAGCTTCTACCAGCTCCACTGCAAACAGTTTCCTATTGCTGATGCCAAGAAAGAACTGTCAGTTCCAGGTACACTGGCAAAAACCAGTGAAAATATTTTGCTCTTCTCCAGCATGACTCACCGATCCGGGGAGGGTTCCTTGTGAGGCTGGATTGCAGCCGAGGAACCTCTGGCCCTTGGCACATAGCATTCTTACTTCTGCTTTCCTTTATCCGAGTCTTTCTTGTTGGATCTGGGATGCACAGTCTCCTACTCTAGAAACAACCCAAGTTGGGGGTGAGGGAAATCGGGGGCCTCCCTCTATTCTTGGACCTCTCAGAGGAATAACACTTAGCAAATGCCACCTCTCCCCAACAGGGTGGCAATCTTTAAAAAACACATTTTTTTTCTATAGTTAAAGCAGTTTCTTTGTCTTAAACATCCAAATGCCACTTAAAAGCAAGAACAAATGCTGAATGTATAGAGTAAACTGCTAGGAGATTTTATCTCTGGGGGATTGAAATAGTTATGTTGACTTTGTATATTTTTATGCTACTTGATTTTTTTTCATGTTTTCCATTTAGGATCTAAAATAAACAAAACAAATAAAAATCAAGCCAGGCTTCCTCTGTCCACACTGACATCTCCTTTCTCTTAAATACAAATGGTCCATGACATACAACTCAGCCTTGGTCACATTTTGTTCTAAGTAGAAAATTCCATGAGTGGTGAAGGGCTGTTGACCGAAGGCTCTGGGCAAGACTCTCTCCCACATGATCTTACTTTGGTCTGTTTTTGTCCCCTGACTGGGTATGTGAGCTCCTTAACAGGTAGAAACTGTAGTTTAACTTGGTAGCATTCCTTAAAGCGTGGGGTGGACAAAAGACAGTTCAGAAGGGAAAGGCATAAATAAATACCTCTATGAATGATCATGAAAAATCTCTATGAATGATCATGAGAAACAATACTCGTATGTTCAACCATTTTATAAATCGGCGAATGCACAGTGACATGCCACTGCACACCCACCAGATTAGTGAAACTCTCTGATGACAGCAAGTGCTGGCAGCAGACAGAGGCACAGGGACTCCCACAGTGCTGGCGGGAGGTAAGCTGGGACACGTACTGACCTATCCGACTTTGCAGCAAAATTTTCTCCTGGGTCTCTGCTCTAGACAAACTGGTAGTTGTGCATGAGTCATAAACATGTTCATTGTGGCACTGTTTTTAGTAGTCAGAAACTGAAAACACTTGAAAATATCCACTATCAGGAAAGTAGATTAACAGACCGTAATATACTCATATAACGAGTTTTGATAATATTTTGAAACATTTCAGTTTTGAAAATGACAAAACCATGGCTACATACCCATCAACACAGGTGAGTTCTCAAACACAGTGCTCAACAAACCATTCAAATGACAGTACATGTTGTATAACTCCATTTGTATAAAGGTCAAAACTGGTCAAAATGAAACAGTATCTAAGGACACGCCCCTAAATGGCACAGTTATAAGTGAAAGCAAAGAATGAGCATCACTGGCGTCAGCAGAGGGGTTGCCGGGGTCTGGGGCAGTAGCATCAAGGACGAAAACATCTGCGACTTTGAAGCTTTTAGTAACGTTCCATTTTTTAACTTCTGAAGTTCATTTTACTGTATCTTAAGATATCTATTTTATATCTCCTATATATGTATTTAACAATATAAACATAATATTAAAAAAGAATGTTAAGTGAAAACAGGTTACACAGTCCTATGTGTACTATGCCATTACTGTGAAAAAAATTAAAGGTTCATTTATCAAAAAAATTTTAGAACGAGTATCTATGAATGCACTGTCCTGTGCATGGCGGACATTTAAGCCAGTTGGAATAGAAATACTTGCAAATGGCCGTGTTGGGGCATCTTTAATGTTCCTGTCTCATCATCTCCTTGGGGTAAATTTCTGGAAACCGAACTGGCTTTTTACTGGGACCGTCAGGTCATATCACCTTGTGCCACAGACACAAGCATTACTGATAACTGAAGATGGCGTACCAATATTTAAACTATTTAATAGGGTCCCCAAACTTCTGTACTGTAACGACAAAGGGTCAGAAACACGGCTTAGTTTCCTGTTTTGAAGTGACTGTCAGGGATCTGTAGGCTGGGACAGGCTATTGATTTGTATCTCACCTTTTTGGTTTTTTCCCTAAGGCAGTGGTTCTCGCCCTCGCTAATGCCGTGACCCTTTAATAGTTCCTCATGTTGTGGTGACCCCCAACCATAAATTATTGGTAGCTGCTCTCTACACACGTGTGACCGGTCCACGTAAGTACATTATGTGTTTTCCGATGGTCTTAGGCGACCCCTGTGAGAGGGCCGTTCGACCCCCAGGTTGAACC
Source organism: Lyroderma lyra (assembly GCA_004026885.1). NCBI lineage: Eukaryota > Metazoa > Chordata > Mammalia > Chiroptera > Megadermatidae > Lyroderma > Lyroderma lyra. Next base: position 13,205 of record PVJL010010196.1, on the reverse strand, counting down.
GCTGCTAAGGGCAGATCTTCCCTTCCTAGAGACTTTGAAAAAGCTCAGCTGTGCTTTCGTGGAGCTCCTCCTCTGTTTGCCTGACCATCTTTGCATAAGGAGGGGTCAGGATTCTTGTTTCTAGATGTGTCTATTTTAATGGTACAGCTAAGTGTTTCAACATGGGTACCTCCATCTACCTATCTAGCCCTATTTCTTTTCTTTCAGAAAATTAATTTGTCTTGCAACTCTCATTTTCACAATTTTGAATTCACCGATATTAGAGGATTTGATTACCTTCGTTAATGGTAATGGCCATTTTTTAAATAGGGAAAAGGAATGACTAACAATGTCTACCATGTGCCAGGCACGGGGCAAGTATGAAAATGCCCAGGCTATAGGAGGTGGTATTCGCATCCTTCTAGTACTGAAGACAAAACTAAGGCTTCAAAGGCTTGGTCACGTTGAGAGGAGGGGATACGTACGGTGTGTTGATTACCAAGCGGTCCCATTGTCCCTTGATGTCATCTTCAGATGGCTGTTCAGTGATATACAGGCCGTCAAACTCCAGCTTCCTAGCAATTTCTTTTTCCCTTTTGAATACCACCAAAGGGACCTAGGAGTGGGAGGACACTGGTCACTCAGAGCTGGCTTTCTAATTAAGAACCCTCTCCCAAGCTTTTCTTAACAACTCGGCCTTCCACCTTCAGGGAAGCTGTGTCTTCGTAGTGGGAGTCTTCGGGTGCCTAGTTGTGGGTCTAAAGTCAAATAAATCTCTTCTCACTCCTTTAGCTAATACACCTCCCTCTAAAAGCTAATCTGATTTGTGCCACCTTTTAAGGTTTGGGTTAAACAGCTGTTGTTAATGCAAACGAGGCTGACCGGACGTACTGTTATAAAAAACGGGACAGTACTGTTGTTTTCTGTCCCATTTAAAATGCTACATCTGGTCAGCCTAGCCAGCTGGACTCCTTGACCCATCCTAGTGAGAAGGTCATATTTAGATGAGTCCCTGGGCTGAATGTGTTAGGTCTCCTAAGACTCTTAGGCTGGAGTCGAACTAAGAAAGAATGTACACTTTTCTAGAATCCATTGGTCAGCCATAGGAATACCAAGAAATGTCCCAAGCCCCTTTAATGCCTAGAGTCATCTCATGGCTTTGGAGTTTGGTTAATGAAACATGGTTTGATAGATTGAACAAGAGGACTCAGTGGGCTCTGTACATAGGTTTTTTTCTTCAGAAATTCTTACCCAGAATTTCTGCCAGGTAGAAGCACACCAATTTGTTCTCAACTATCCCTCCCTGTTCTCTTATAGTTAGTTCTAAGTCTGATTTGAAACTAGATGTGGTGGCATGGCCATAAAGTCCTACCACCAAAGGGTACACAGAAAAGGATGGGAATATAATCCACTCACCCCAACCATCACCACACACACACACACACTTTAAATCTTTAAATACAGGACAGAGCTAGTGAGGTCAGAGGACACTATTGAAATCCCAGAAGTCAGAACAGCCCGAGCTCCTCTAGCCGGACAAGCTTAATTTAGACAGAACCAGGGCCTCTCCTTCGGCTGAGAAGCCCAGGTTGCTTAGCAACCTTGGTCTCCAAACTGTTTCTTCCAATAACTCTTTCTCAAAGCTCAGGGTGCCCACATACCCCACAGTGCCCCTTTATTTCCAAGACAAAATTTAGATCACGATTTGTAAAGAGTTACCTTTCACGCTTTCTTCTTTAAAACAATGAAATGACACCAAGGAAATAAAAGACTAATGCTAGGAAGGTGGCAAAGGCTAATAACAGGCGCTGCACACCGTGAGGGATCAGTGACTGCTGTCGGTAAATGGATGACGTGGGAGGGAAGACAAAGACAAAGCCATGCTGCCTTAATTTCTGCTGTATTTTGAAAGTACTTGATAGTAATAATATCAAGTGTTAGGGCAGCACTGATCTCTGGGATTCAAAGCATCCCCCTGCAATCTTCTTGGAGCCGGTATAGCCTTGCAAGCAGGACTAGTACGTTTTCATTCCCTGGATAGGGTTTCCCTTTTCCTTTCTCTAGGTCAGCAGCATATCTGCACCCCATTCCGTGAGATGAACTGCAGGATGGTGACCTGAGGAACGGAAGTTCATACACTCTAGTGTTATTACGTCTGGTGTTCTCAGTCCTTTTATACATATTAATGCATTTAATGCTCCCAGCAACTGTTAGGGGTTGGTAGTGTTGTTATAATACAGCAGGCTCTCTGTAAACCGGAACTGAAGCAACAGACACCCTCAAATGTTATTTTGCCGGTTGCTTGAGAGTGCCCATTGCTTGAGTTCTGGTTAACAAAGAGTCTATTTACATTCAGCATCTACCAGTCCCCATGGGTGCTGGTTAACTGAGAGACTACTGTACTCATTTTTACAGATGAGGAAACAGGAATGTCAAGGTTAAGTGGCAGAGCTGTGAGTCCAGCCCAGGTAGCCTGGCTCCTGAATCTCTGCTTTTACTGTGACAGTGGGGTCCTCAGTGTGGTTTAGGGGCATGTGGTCTCTCCAGCAGGGGAAATGACTTCCTTCTGATACCACTGGGGGATGTGAGGGCCACGTGGGTAAGAATATAGTTCCCGGATTGTTCCCTGGGAGAATATGGCTGGTGAACAGCCAAGGAGACTCCTACCAAAGAGAAGTAAGAAAACATGTCACGGGGAAAACAAAAGTGGTACAGTAGAAAAAGAACTGGATGTAGAACACCAAAAACAACGACTGAAGACTGATGTAACTGTAGTTAGCATCTGATGATGGCCCAATGAACCCGGTCTCCTGGTAACCATGCCCCTGTGTAGCCCTCCTTGCCCCCTGTGCAGCAACAAACCAGGGCTGGCCCTGTGACTTGCTGGAACCAACAGAATGCAGGAGAGGTGACACTGTGCCAGGTCTGGGCCTTAACTGTAAGAAGGGCTAGCAGTTTTCACTCTGGTGCACCACGTGCAGGAAGTTCAGCTACCTAGCTGGAGAGAGGATGTGGAGAAGCTACACAGAGAGGGCAATGCCCAGAGTCTACATGGAGAAGCCCAACTACCCCAGCTGAGCCCAGCCTGCCAGCTGTTCTGTCGCCAACACGCCAGGCACGAGCATGTGCCACTGTGGACAGTCCGGCCCAGCTGAGCTCCCAGATGACTGCTGATGCAGCCACCTCCACACAGACCAGAGGAACTGCTCAGAGGTGCCCAGAACCAGAAATAACATGTAATTTTATGTTTTGGGGTGATTTGTTATGCAGCAATAGGTAACTGAAACAGTAAAAACTCATCAATAAATTTCCTGACATCTTGAATAGTGAAAACCTAATTATTTTTGAAAGGTGAAAAAACATTTTCATTAAAATTCCAACATAAATTCAAAGCTCAGAAGAACCTCTGATTACTAGTCCCACGTACGCCTGAGCCTGATGATTCTAATTCTATGAAATTCAGCAGGTGGTGCCTGAAACAGGGCTCGGAGAGCAAGGCTTCCCAAACTAGAGTGGGGATCCTGTCAGACTGTGGATTGTGATTTAAAAGGCCTAGGGTGGGGCCCATGATTCTACAGGTTGAACCAGCTCCTAGGTGAGGCCCACCATGAAGCTTAATCTATTAGCAAAGTTTTAGTTGACAAAGGGATGACTGGGTTCAAAGATGATGCTTCTTCCCCATTCTGAGTGGCCAGCAACTCACCTTCAGGCAGTAGTAGCCCACCACACAGACTAAAGAGATGACGGTGTGGACGATGGCCAGGGCCCGCAATGTCGGTGCCATGTACCCAGTGCTCTCCTGCAGGACAAAGAACACCACTGCTTCTTCCTCCTCCTCGTCATTAAAGGAATGCCACAGGTTTGCAATGTCCTCTGCCTCTTCTTCTAAAGGTTCTTCAGTGACCTGGCCCAAGACATGCTGTTATTAACAAGTCACCCCAATAAACTGAATAATAAAGAAAAATAAAGTGCCTCTGCCCCTGGGCCCTCCCCACATGCTTGACATTGCTAGTGCATGCTGTGCAAATGGTACTGATTCAGCATCACTTGCTGAGTAAATGAGGTTTTGGGGTAACTTATTCTAGGAATCCCCAGTATCTCTAATAACTGTAAACAAAAATTTTGAGACACAAAACCTATTTCTTGAGAAAAAGAAAAAAGTTTAAAAATTAGAGAAGCTTTACTCTATGTGCTCAGGAGGTAACCTCTGAAATGCTGCGACCTGGGAAGAGGTGAGACACGCGCTGCACTCCAGTTTCCAAGTCCTTCTCATGTGCCACTAACACTCATGGCTTCCGCTTCCATGTCCCCACAGGTGACCCCCAAATCTACACCTCTGAGGCTTTCAGCGTCAGCTCCAACTGCCTGCCGGCTCTGCAACGGAGTGCTGTCAGCGGTCACTTCCACCTCATTATGTTTAAAATAAATACTGCCACATCTCTCTAGAGACTTCTGTTTTGCTTCTACAGGCAACACAAAGGCCACTGGTTCACTGAGTGGAAGGTTGATGAGGGTAAAAGCATGTTTTATAAAAGTCAGATTGGTGATTTTCAGTAGGAGGGGAGAGAGGCAAGAGATAGAAAAGCCAATTAAAGTCCGTGTCAAGAATCCAGGACCTGTACTCATTCATTCATTCCACGAGGGCCTACAGTATCCAAGACCCACTTACCAAGGTCCAAAGGCTTTTTTTTATTAGTCCCTCTTTTCCTAGATCCTGTTAATTCTTCCTTCATAATCATTCCAACACAGGGGCCAACTATGATGGCTCTCTGGTACCGTACCCCTCAAGAAGGGAACGGCATGTATTACTCAGTTTGGAATACCTCGTGGTTTCTAATACAGGATCTAGGATCTAGTAATAGTAGATGCTCAGGAAATATCTGGAGAATTTATTAAGTAATGGCTAGAACAAGCCCAAACTATTGAAATAGTGCCTGAATTAGCTCTCCTTGTAAGTAGTGTCTCTATTCTTCCCATTGTTAAAGACAGTATCCTTTTTAGAAGCCAATTTTCTAGAAATTTCTTTAGGTATTAGAACCTTTGCTCTAATTTCTATTACAATCTTAAAGAAAGCACACAGTATATTTAGCAAATAATCTCTGAGGCGTCACCTTATAAAAGAGCAGGATGAAGTTGATAGCGAAGGCTACAAACAGAGCAAGGAACCTCAGGTTGTAGAAATTCCTGGCCAGGTAGTGCTGCAAAGAAAAGGACAGGCAGGAGTCGAAGAGTGTTGGAAGGGAAAGAACTTCCCTCTCAGTTCCCACAGATCTCCTCTGGTTGGAAGTTCACACAGGACTAGTCCTGCTCGTTCGTAACCTCTTCTAGGACAATCCTGGCCCTCTTATGACTTATTTGGGGGAGGAACCAGAGATGGGGATTGTTTGTTGTTTTTTTTTAATTGCTTAGAATGATGCTCAAAGGAGCCCAGCTCCAGCTTATTCCTCAGGGAACCGAAGGCCTAAATATGCCACCAGCAGAGGACTCAAATGCTGCTGAGAGAGAGAGAGAGAGAGAGAGAGAGAAAGAAACTCCAAGCAGAAAGTAGTCTATTGGAAATTATGAGTGATCTAGGCTCACAAAAGACCCCTGCAGCTCCCACCCACATGCAGCCAGACTGTGGCCCTTTGTCAGTCACAGCCCGAGCCACTGCCTCTCCCCTCTCGGGGGCACCGCTCCCGTTCTCAGTGCCATTTTCCCGGAATAATGAGCACTTGAGGACAGGCGCCAGGCGCGGCAGCTGCGTGGGGAAAGCTCGCCACCTCTCCGCGTAGGGCGCTCTCACCAGCGGTGCTGGGCGCGGGTGCCGCGCGGCGTGCGGAGGGCTGACCGCAGAGCTTTCGGGGCTAGTGCGAGGACCTAACCTAACATAGCAATGCTCTTTCTGCATGCCGGACGACCCACCGCTCCTGAACTCTGGACTGGGACCAGCTAAGTCCCCGCGGAACACACACACGGGTCCAGCTAGAAAGGGGGAGCCCCACTGTCCTGGAGCGAGCACAGGTCGGACAGGGCATGCACTGCTGGGCAGAGAAGCTGGGCCGCTTGAGCTTCACATTACGCTCACTTCCTTTTCCCCCAACATGAAAGGAACAGGCAGATAAAGGAGAGAGGAGGAAGAGGAGGGATGGGAACGTGAGGAAGCCTAACTGACCACGCGGCCACCTGGCTGAGGCCTGCCTGGCCCCACACGGTGCCCCGCAAGGGCCCGGGGCGGGAGCGCTCACCAGCAGCTTGGTCTGATAGACTTCCAGTCCTTTAAAGAAATTGGCCATGCAGGCTTCCGGCCTCTCCAGCTTCTGGCCACGCCGTCGCTTCTTCCTTTTGGTCATTTCTGCCCAGAGGGCCTTGCTGTGCTCTTCTCTGGCTATATCCTCCTTCTCCCCATCTTCCATGCTGCGGGAACCAGAAAGCTGCTCAGCATGGAGGGCAGAGGGAGGCCTGGTCCAGACAGGGAGACTGAGCTACAGAGAAACCTTGTAATTACTACATGGGGGTGCGAACCCCAGGTCTTTTATGACCCCACAGGGCCTGGATGTCAACTTTGTGTTTAACAAGTGGTGTCTACTTTGATGAGCTATGACCATAGGTGCGCATCGGTTATAAGTAAGTTTGAAATCTTCTAAAATTTGACTTAACAGCTTTTCCCCTTGAAAAGCTGTCCTTTATTTTTTTAAGACTTCTTTCGAATTAGTAATAGTACCTATGCTTCGAAGTTTGTGGTAGGAATTATATGAGATACTCTATAAAAGACCTTAGCATGGGGCCTGGCGAGTAATAGGTATTGGATACATCAGATATCATCATCAACAACATTATATGCAGTTGCAAAATGTGGGTGTTTGATAATTTGGCCAGATGGTGAAATTCTGATCAGTGGGATTATACAGTTAACAAGATTAATAGAATCTGTGTATTATATAGCTGTCGTAAAATGAAATGTATCCAGAGCTTGCACAATATCTGTTTCTTGTATTAACAGAAATTAAGTTTTTTATTCACCATAGCAGTAGAATAGTAGATGCTTTTAAGAACTACCTCCTATAGGATTGTGAGTACTCAAAGCTACCAGACTTACTCTGCCTTCTCAGGTTCTGTTTTTCCTTCTGATTCATGAGCTGCTTTCATCTCTGCTGCCTAGATGAAAACAACAATCAGTTAAGTTTTCCCCAAATCAATGAGTTCACGGTGATGAGCCATATCATCGGCCATTTGCATCTCCTTGGTCAGAAGCCTCAGTGGCTTTCTCTCTTCACACTTCTGCTTCTCTCAGGACCACGGAATGTAAGTGTCCTGCTATGTGAGGGCTGTCCAGAAAGTATCCAGCCATGTAATATGTAAAAGAGGTATGCATGGCTGGATTTTTTCTGGACAGCCTTGTCTATCAAGCTAATCTGGAGAGATGCAAAGACAAAGTTTTCTAACTTGAAAACCCCACTGCTCTGTTAACTACTAAACTCAAAGAGATAACTTGTGCTAAGACACTCAGAGCCCCATGGCACTGGTCCTCCTGCCCCATAGGGTCCGGGAGAGATGGGTCTCGGATCGATCATACCTGGTCCAATCCAGAACCTGTTTCCATCAGACAGGATACCTGCCTTGTCTTCCCTCTCTTACCACAACCCCAGTCCCTCTGACTGATGACCACTGCACTCAGAATTAAATTCCGGCTCCTCACCACGGTGTACAAAGCCTACGCAATCGCGGCCTTCCGCTCCATTCTCCACGTGATTCATTACTTCCTACACCCAAACACTCAAACCTCATTGCCTTTCTTGGGAGCTTCCAAATCCTTCCTTGAAACAGGACCTTTACACCAGCCATATCCTCCACCTGGAGTACGACAGCCTGGCTTTTCATGGGCCTGCCACCCTTCAGGACTTGTTCAGTTGACACTTTTCAGAAGCCTTCCTGAGCCTCCTGTATATAGTGGGGCTCACGTTCACTCTGTAACACACGTCCCTGTTCATTTGTTTTAGCATGTGTCATAAGTGGTACTTGATTGGTTGTCTTCTTCCACCAGAAGTTAAGCTCTGGTAGAGCAAAAATGTTGTCTCCTCTCCTGTCAACCAATGAATTCCCATATCCCAGGAACACAGCCTGGCAGGTAGCAGGCCTTGACTGAGTCCCTTATTATGTACCAATCTCTGTCTACAGTGGTTCTCAACCCTCCTAATGCCGCGACCCTTTAATGCAGTTCCTCATGGTGTGGTGACCCCCATAACATTATTTTCGTTGCTACTTCATAACTGTCATTTTGCTACTGTTATGAATTATAATGTAAATATCTGATGTGTGTTTTCCGATGGTCTTAGGCGACCCCTGTGACAGGGTTGTTTGACCCCCAAAGGGGTCGCGCCCCACAGGCTGAGAATCGCTGGTCTATATGCTACATCAGGGAGCAAAACAAAGTAAGAAAACTAGTATTGTAATGAATGCCCATGATTCTGGTGCCTCCTTCCCTGACTCTCCAAACCACGTACGTGTTCTCTGCTGTCCGTTTCCTTAGCACCTGGCATTCTTCATGCTTATACTGACTTGTCCAGTATCTATCTTTCCCACTAAATTACGGAGACGGTGCATTTCCCATTCACCACTATATTCTCAGAGCCCAGAACAGTGACAAGCACATGCCAACTAATCAATAAATATTAATGCAACGTGTGAATAAAAGTTGTCTTTGGGCTCTGATGGCTTCATACTTGTCTCCATACTTTAATGCTAGAATGATGCTGTGAGTTGGATGCTGCAACAGAGAAAAACATCCACGACTGAGGATTGACCAAGGGCCAACAGCCGTGACCACCGGGCTCTGAATTACCGTTACTTTATTCCCTTGGTCTAGTTGACTGACTCAAAGTCCGAATTTCATAGTGGGTGCATCACAAGAATGAAACTGTTCTGGGGAGTTCCCTGGTGGTGTAGTGGCTTGGGGCTTCGGTGCTGGCGCTGTCAGCGCTGCGGCCTGGGTTCGATTCCCAGCCAGGGAGCTGCCCACATACCAAAAAGCAAAAAAAAACAAACAAAAAAAAAAAACAAAAAAAAAAACCCACGAAACTGTTCTAAGCATGCTAAAACTTGCTGGGGTGCTGTGCTAAATTGTAGGCTGTCACCTGGAGCTTCTGGGACACTGCAGAAGTACTGTCTCACGAGAAAAGTCTCTTCTGCTGAACCCAGCTTTCTGTGCTTTCAGCTCAGGGCCTGACCTGTCCGCCGTGGGCACCAGCCCTTAATGAAGGTGTGGAAACAGGGCGAGCATCACAGACCGCCGCGTGTGAACTCTAAAATGAGAACTGGGGAGCACTCAGCAGTCAGGCCCTGAGACAACCACTTAAGTCTCCTCCTTCCCAGACATGGCAAGGCTGGAATGACGGGATCAGGGTCATCACAGAAGAGCTGGTGCCTAATACACGTTGGCTGTGAGGGAACTGGCGTCAGTACTGATGGCAAGATGTAGTGGCAGATCTTTGGGGGGCATAAAAGATGATGGAAACAAACCATGCTTACCTGCGCCTTCCTTTTCTTCTGCACAGTGCTCTCTAGTGTCGGGGGTTCCTCCTTGCCAATGATCTCAGAGAGGTCACCCAGACCCACTTCTGGCCCATGCTTTGAGGCACCTTCTTTCTTTGAGTGGAATCCAAACAGATCTGACATAATGTCCACGTCGCCCTTCTCACCCTTTATGAAGTGGACTAGTTCAGTGGCGATACCTGGCTCCGTCACTTCTGCCCGCTCAGCCTCCATGGCGTCATCGTGGATGCCGAATTGGGTTGGGTCAGGCATGTCCCCCAGGATCTTGGTCACCCTGATGTTCTTTGCCCCTTCTACCAGGCCCCCTCCAAAGACTGTGTCCCAGAGGATGTGAAAGACGCCTCCCAGCATGCTGAGCAGCAGCTGGAATAGCCCGGCGAACAGCATCCAGCAGAAAGAGAGGGCCGCCCTCAGCAGCTCCCGCGCAGCCATCCTCCTCGCCCTCCTGCACTGCCTGCGGACGTTCTGCAGGGTGGCCCTCTTTAGGAAGCCGGCCGCACTTCTCGTCACCGAGGCGCAGGCCGCGGCAAACGCGGACGCCGGCCCAAACGCCTCGTCGTGCCCCGCTCCGGCCTCGGCTTCTCGTGTGTACGAAGCGTTTTCTTCCTCCTCGTCCTCCTCTTCTGGCCTGTCGGCTGAGTCGGACTCAGAGATCTGAGATGCCAACTGCATTTCAAAGATGGTGTCCTCACAGAAGTTCACAAACAGCTCCATTTTTTCTTGCTCCCCACCTTCATTGACAACATCAAAGATGAACTGTCGCTTTGATTCCTTCACTTGGGGCTTCTCCCACTGAGTCCGGCTGGATTCACTGATCTCAAAATAAACTCGCTCGATTTTCTTGGCCCCGCCCATGACCTCGATGCGTCCCAGGTACGGTTCGAAGTAAGTGAGCACGCTTTCGGCTGGGTCCAACAGACACTTAAGGCGACAGTCACTGGGCATGTGCTCGGAGAGGTTTGTCAGTAACACTGCCACGTTAAATCCTATGTCCTTGGCCGGCTCGTGGAACCGGTCCACAAAGTCAACGTAATTAAACATGTCATTCTCATCAGCTTCTGCACACGAAAGGAGAAAGTCAATCTCTGACTGTGTGTACTGTTTCTGCCCTTCCATGGCCTTCTGGAATTCTTTTCTGGAGATAATCCCTTTACCATCTGGGTCATATTCTTTGAAGGTATCTGAGCTGGTTAAGTCTTTAAGTTTCAAGAACATGTCAAAGAATTTCAAGATCATTTCTACATTGGTAGATGACTCTACCAGTGTGTCAACCATCTGCTTGCCAATAGTTCCATTTACCACATTCCCTGTGAGGCAGGTTCAGAAAGACATACAAATACATCAATAAACCCAAGCCATTGTGTACCTGGTCAGGTAGCTATTTTTAGAAGACTTATATACCAAATCAGTCCGCTCTTTTCTGACTGTGATGATGTGGAAACGGGCAGGAGGGAGCAGCAAGCCATAAAGACTACCCCACTACGAGCCAAGGGGGGAGAGACCAGGGGGAGGAGGAGACGGCTACACCGGGGCCTCGGATCTGCCTGGGGCCTGGGGTGTGGCTTCCTTCAAGACTGGGGACACATCGGGGTAAATGGCCCCCTCTGATCCCCTTAGACTAGGAGGGTGCCCAACTAGATGGCTGGCATACACACTGGCAGCCAGATGTACTGAAAAGCAATGGGGAGAGGAAGAGGATAGGGAAGAGCAAAGCTTGAAGTTTTCCCCAGTTCATTCTGGCTTTCCTACTGACATAAAATGAGTTGGTTTCAGGCTTTCTTCACCAGACCATGTGCCCCTCACTCATTTTTGTTGTTGTTGTTGCTGAAAATTTGGCTTGCTAACCAGTGTCTTATGGCATCAATGACCTGCCAGAAGGATAATCTGTGTGGTTCGTATGGTTAGTGTTTGGACCAATTACAGTTATGTGAATGCCTAGTTATACCAAACAGCCCAACCTTCCAGGAGGGACAGAAGCATCACCACCATGTCCTGAAGGAGATCCAAGAGTTCCTTCAGCAGCTCGATCTGACTGGAATCCTAGAACAGAAACAGGAGATACCCCTGAGCTATCTGACCCCTCAGCAGAGTTCAGGGCAGTGAGCAAGAAGAGGCTGCTCTGGAGGTCAGTGCAGGCTGCGTCCGTCTTGGGAATGAGCTCCCTCCTCCCTGTGGATGTGGACGTCATATCATCCACTCTTGGCAGCACTGGGAGGCTCACTGTTGCAGGCTTTGGCCAACAGCACTCCTTTCCATTTTTCCTTTTCATTAGCACAACGTGGCAGATACACCACTTGTCCAAAACTACTGACCAGACCAAACCACCAAAGAGCCTTTAGGTATCTCTAGTACTTTACATTGCTTTTTTTTTTGTTTTCCTTTATGATGAAGAAATAGAAGTGAGCTTTTTGGGAATACTATTACAATTCAATTAAGGTATCAAGATTATAAGCACCAAGTGGATGCTCCTTTTTTTAAAAAAATGGATTAATTTAGGTTCTGGATTAATTGAGGTTCTCCTGATTCTAGTTGGTGGTTATCTGGGTGCCACTGGTCCCTTTAAATGTTATATGAGTATAATTGAGGCTATACCTCTGGGTGATTTTGATACTAGTCTGTTTGGTTTTAATTTCAGCATTGCAGACAGGGCATTGCCAAGTTAGCACTGTGCTTTATACCCCACGTCACAGGAGGCAAACAAACAATCCCGGGAAGGTCTGAAGTGGACAATCTGAAGGTGGGATTTAAAAATGCATCTGGGCCACACTTCTTTTACATTCTCCATCTCACGGAGACGTAGTTCTTTGTGTAACCCTTTAAATTTCAGAGGGATTTCACCCCACCTTTGGTGTGTGTCATACCTCTATACAAAATAGAAGTGTAAACTATTAGAGCTAGAAGAGATCTCAGGGATCATCTATTCTGACTCCCAATATTTTACAGATGATGAAACAAACAACAAGAAACTGGAAAAGGGAAATAACTTCATGAAAGTCACCAGTGAGGAGGTGGCAGGACCGGGCTCTTGCCTCTGGAGCCTCCACACTGCACTGCCCAAGCTGGGCCGACACAGGAGGCAGTCGGCTGACGCATTCCTGCGGAATCAGCAGCCCTCCCGAGAACTCTCTCCTCCCATAAGGCCAGAGTCAAAAGGGGAAAAATGAAGGGGTTAAACAGCACATTCCAGAAGAGAGGAGGCAGATGTGACAGCCTTGAAAATTTTAGGTACACATTATTTAAAGTAATGCTGCAAATGTTATTCTAATCAGCCTGAAACATCCTGAAGTTCTCCCTCATGTGTTGCCATGGAGAGAGGCGATCAGCTTCTCCGTACACTACATTTATTTGTTCATAATAGGTGCTCTGAGCGATTCCGATCCATCGTGCCAGAGAGATGGGGAGTGAGAAGAAAAGGCAGAGATGGGCGGGAAGGGGGAGCACAGGTAAGAGAGAAGGGGTACGTGAATTAAAGAGACAGGCAGACATGTGACAGATCAGACAAGGCTGGTAGATTGTTACAAAGACAAAGCAGTGACAAGGAAGCAAAGGGATTAGCATTATAAAAAGCAAACGTGGAAGGTGATGATGAAAAGGGTAGGTGGGTGGGACACAAGGAAAGAAGCTGCATCCATGCAAAAGCCTGTCTGGGGAAATTCGTTCCTGTCTCCCACTGAAACCCATGGTTTTAAAAATGA
>PVJL010010195.1:0-51275 GCA_004026885.1 Lyroderma lyra | reverse complement strand
AAAGGGGAGAAATTACCACTGATACCACAGAAATACAAAGGATTATAAGAAAATATTATGAAGGACTTTATGCCACAAAATTTAACAATCTAGAAGAAATGGACAAGTTTCTAGAAACTTATAGCCTACCAAGACTGAACCGAGAAGAACTGGATAATCTAAATAGACCAATCAATAGCAATGAGATTGAAATGACTATACATAATCTCCCTAAAGGCAAAAGCCCTGGACCAGATGGTTTCACCAACGAGTTCTACCAAGCATTCATAGAAGAATTAACATCTATCCTCCTCAGACTCTTCGAAAAATTGAAGAGGAAGCAATACTTTCTAACTCATTCTTTGAGGCTAACATTACTCTAATACGAAAGCCTGGCAAAGACAACACAAAAAAAGAAAACTATAGACCAATATCTCTGATGAACACAGATGCAAAAATCCTGAACAAAATATTAGCAAACAGAATACAACAATGCATCAAAAAGATCATACATCATGATCAAGTGGGATTCATCCCGGGAGCATAGAGATGGTTCAACATACGAAAATCAATCAATGTGATATACCACATAAACAAAATCAAAGATAAAGACCATATGGTCATTTGAATTGATGCAGAAAAAGCTTTCGACAAGGTACAACATCCATTTATGATCAAAACACTAAATAAAATAGGTATAGAAGGAAAGTATCTCAAGGCCATATATGACAAACCCTTGGCAAACATCATACTGAATGGGGAAAAGCTGAAACCTATTGGAAGTTCTAGCCACAGCAATCAAGCAAGAGAAAGGAATAAAATGTATCCAAATTGGGAAAGAAGAGGTCAAATTGTCACTATTTGCGGATGACATGATCCTTTATATAAAAAATTCCAAAGACTCCACCAGGAAACTATTAGAAACAATTAACGAATATAGTAAAGTTGCAGGATACAAAATCAATGTACAAAAATCAACAGCATTCCTTTACACAAACAATGAATCCACAGCAAAAGAAATGAGGGAGTCAATTCCTTTTTCTATCACAACAAAAAGAATGAAATACCTGGGAATTAACAAAGAACATGACAGACTTATACACAGAAAACTATAAGACACTTTTGAAAGAAATTGGAACAGCCTTTAAGAGGTGGAAAAATATACGCTGTTCGTGGATAGGAAGACTTAACATTGTTAAAATGGCCATTCTGCCCAAAGCAATCTACAGATTTAATGCAATACCCATCAAAATCCCAGAATCATACTTTCGTGAAATAGATAAAAGAATTATGAGATTTATATGGAACCATAAAAGACCTCGAATGGCCAAAGCAATACTACATAAAAAGAATAAGGCTGGTGGCATTACACCTCCTGACTTCTATTTATATTACAAAGCATCAATAGTCAAAACAGCTTGGTACTGGCAGAAGAATAGAAATATAGACCAATGGAATAGAACTGAAAACTCAAAAATAAACCCACAAATTTATGGACAAATAATTTTTGATAAAGGAGCAAAAAACATACAATGGGGAAAAGACAGCCCCTTTAGTAGGTGGTGCTGGGAAAACTGGAAAAACATATGCAAAAGAATGAACCTGAGCTGTGAACTCTCTCCATATACAAAAATTAATTCAAAACGGATTAAAGACCTTCATATAAGACCTGCAACAATAAACTGTATAGAAGAAGACATTGGTACTAAACTTATAGACCTAGGACTCAAGGAAGACTTCATGAACGTGTCCTCAAAGGCAAGGGAAGTAAAAGCAAAAATAAATGAATGGGACTATATCAAACTAAAAACCTTCTGCACAGCAAAAGAAACCATCAACAAGGCAAAGAGAGAGTCAATTGAATGGGAGAAACTATTTGCAAAGAACACATCAGATAAGGGTCTAATATCTAAAATATATAAAGAACTAATAAGACTTAACAACAAAAAAACAACCCAATTAAAAAGTGAGCAGAAGAACTAAACAGACACTTCTCCCACGAAGAAATACAAATGGCCAGCAGACATATGAAAAAATGTTCATCCTTATTAGCTATCAGGGAAATGCAGATCAAAACCACAATGAGATACCACCTCACACCTGTTAGAATGGCTATTATCAACAAGACAAGGAATAACAAGTTGCTGGAGAGGATGTGGAGAAAAAGGAATTCTGGTACACTGCTGGTGGGAATGCAAGTTGGTACAACCACTGTGGAGGACAGTGTGGAGATTCCTCAGAAAATTGGGAAAGGAGTTACCATTTGACCCAGCAATCCCCCTTCTGGGGATCTACCCAAAAAACCTGAAAACCTTTGTCCGCAAAGACTTATGTACCCCAATGTTCATCGCAGCACTGTTCACAGTGGCCAAAACATGGAAACAACAAAAGTGTCCTGTGACAGACGACTGGATAAAGAAGCTGTAGTACATATACACAATGGAATATTACTCAGCTATAAGAAAAGATGAAATACTGCCATTGCAACAAACTAGATGGACCTGGAAGTCATTATGCTCAGTGAAATAAGCCAGACAGAAAAAACAAAGAACCGTATAACTTCATGCATATGAGGAATATAAAACTGAAAGCAAAGAAAAAAGAAATGAACAAACAAACAAATAACCCATGGACACAATCAATAGTTTAATGTTTATTTGGGTCAGGGAGGGGATAAAGGGGAGAGGTGGGAGAGGAGTCGGGGAAGCTAAATATAAGGTGATGGAAAGAGAAAAAATAAATAAATAAATAAATAAATGTCTCCTCTTTGTGGAAAAACCTATTTAACAAAATAGCTTATGTTAATAAAATTATATAATTCCCATATAATATGACATGTAAAAGACAGTTATTTTATATATTTTACTAACTGGTAAAAGATATAAATGGAGATTATCATGTTTATATTAGTTAGCTTTTGCTGATTAACAAGCCACAACAAAACTTAAAGGCTTAAAACAACAGTAATTTATTATTATATTGTAGTTCACATACCTGTGAGTCCACTAGAGGTCAGCTGGGCTCACCTATGCATCTGCTATGCACGGTTCATGCAACTAGAGGTTGTCTAGGGACTCTGATCTACATTGGCTTTGACTAAGACAGCCTAACTAGGACAACTCCATTTCAGTGTCTCTCATTTTCTTCCTAGGACCAGCAGGCTAGGCTGGCCATGACTTTCTCTTGATTTTGGCAAAATTACTAAATAGCAACTAAAAATAAACAAACACTTTTTCAAGCCTTTGTTTATATCATCACTTCCAGCATCCCATTGACTAACACAAGTAATATGACCAAACACAAATTCAATGGAAAAAAATACATTCTGCCTCATAACGGAAGAAGTAACTTCACCTGGTAAAGGGTATGGCTAAGAAGAGGTAAAGAATGAGAGTCCTTATAGCAATTTACCACATAATTATAATAAACATCCTGGACAATATATGGGATTAATATAAAATCTACAAAGCAACCTCACAAATATTTAGAAAATACTGGAAAATTAGGCAATTTTCTTTGTTGCTTTATTTATAACAGCTGTACCAAGTCTTACTTGTCTGTGTATGTATAGTCCCTAGTTGAAAACTGATATAAGCCAATTTGGCCTTTCACAATTATCAGGTTCTTTGGTAAAGAGCTTCCAATCACTACAGAAGTGCTATGATTTCTCCACAACCTGACTACCAGGTGGTATGTTACAATTCAATTAAGCTTCAAAACTAATTCTGCTACAATAAAAGACATGCATTAGCCATCATGCTCCAAATAGTCATATATGATTATTTTGTAAGCTAGGTAAGGTCCACACTTCCCTGTCCTTTTAGGCATTCTGATGAGTGCAATGCATAACATGTTCAATTCAAAGTAAACGCAGTAATATTCTGAAAGCAACAACAGCCAGTTCTCTAGAAATCAAGAAACAGGGTTATTGAAACTCCAGATCTGGGGAACTGTTGAAGACTATTATGTATAAGTGAGTTTTTTCCCCAGATTTTTAGCCCTTGTTTTTGCAGTGGAGGCAAGGAATGTACAGTTCTTCTAATCATCAACATTTCTTGAACACAACTCATTTCAGCAGTGAATAATCATTTCTAATATCCCCTTTGTTAACTAATGAACAATTTGGTACTGACTTAAATGGTGATGTTTAAATTGTTTGCCATAACATCCTATGAAGTATATATTCCCCATTAAGTTACTTCAGAGAGTAACCAACAACATCCAGAATATAAATTCTGATTAGGGAAACTCTGGTGTTAACTAACAGGCCCTTAACTATAAAACAAAATTAACTTAAACCCATGGTGTACCTCACACTGTTCGTACTGAAATATTTTAAACTAAATTACACGCAATGTAATCACCATATAATACGATATGAGATAAACTTTAAAACAAATCCTCATTTATTTTATTAAATAAAATAAATTATAATTGTATAATACTCAACAAATGCCTCCTAATGTAGCTCTTTTTCATCTTCCAATACTTAGTCTCAATTTTTAAAACTGGTCCTTCTGCTCTTTGTAACTTCAATTCTATTTATTTTATTCATTTTGCAAACTCTTCAAATGGCTTATTATAACTACCATTTTCAGTTCTTCAGTGTCCCCCTGTTCCTTAAAATCTTGCTTCTGTAGTCTGAAACTGATATCTAAGATTCATTCTTAATTCTCAAACAGAAATTAATTCTTTATTAATTTATAATTGTTAATAGTCAAAGAAGCATTTGGCTTTGGCAAGCCCATATCTCTTGCTGAGCATCCCCAAGCCAGACAGCGAGGGCAGCCAGCCTCAGATCAAGGCTTGGCATTTCCAAGGCACCTCCAAGCCCATTGCAGGTATCAGCCATCTGTGGTTTGCTTAATGGCTCATTGATGGTGGCCCTGAACAAAGCAAAGTCTGTGGATGAATGTGGAGTATAGTGGGGCTTCTCCCAGGAAGCCTTAAACAGATCTAGAGAACCACCTGCTGCCTTCACAGATGACAAGCCCAAGGGACAAACTGGGCAGGCACCATAACCCCATTAAAGCAAATCTTGCTCCACAGGTTCAGGCCCTGCACAACAGCTCCTGCACTGTAGTCATAGCCAGTCCTCACAACCAATTAGCTTCAGAGTTAAATCCTCCCACTGAAGTGCAAACAGCAACCAAGGCTCAACTACAACAAGAGGCCAGGCACAACCCACACAAGTGATACACCTAGAGCACCAGCTCTGGTGACCAGGGAGACGATGACACTGGTCATACACAACACCTACTACATAAGGCCACTCTACTAAGACTGAGAGACATAGCAGCACTATCTAATACATTGAAACAAACACAGAGAGGCAGCCAAAACAGGGAGGGAAAGGAATGTTTCCAAAATGAAAAACAGAAGCTGCACACACACACACACACACACACACACACACACACACACACAAACTAAACAAAATGGAGACAAGGAATCTACCAGACACAGAGTTTCAAACACCATTTATAAAGATGCTCAATGATCTCAGTGAGAACAAAAAGATAGAAAAAATAAAAATTGAGATAGGAAGCATAATAAAAAACAGTCAGAAATGAAGAATAAAATAAGTGAAATAAAGAATACATTATAAGGAATCAACAGTAGATTAGATGAAGCAGAGGATCAAATCAGTGATTTAGAAGATAAGGTAGCAGAAGACACGCAATCAGAACAGCAAAAAGAAAAATTAATCCCAAGAAATGAGGATAGTTTAAGGGGCCTCAGGGGCAACATCAAGCACAACATTCACATCACAGGGGTACCAGAAGGAAAAGAGAGAGAGCAAGGAATTGAAAACCTATTTAAAGAAATAAAGACAAAAAACTTTCCTAACCTGGTGAAGGAGATCCACATACTAGTCCAAGAAGCACAAGCCAAATGAATCCAAAGAAGTCCACATCAAGGTACATCACAATTAAAATGCCAAAAGTTAAAGACAAAAAAGGAATCTTAAAAGCAGCAAGAAAAGAAAAATAGTTAGTTACCTACCGGGGAACTCCCATAAGACTGTCAGCTCATTTCTGAACAGAAACTTTGCAGGCCAAGAGGGACTGGCATGAAATACTCAAAGTAATGAAAAACAAGGATCTACAGCTAAGATTACTCTATTCAGCATGCTATCATTTAGAACCAGGGGGCAGATAAAAAGCTTCCCAAACAAGAAAAAGCTAAAGGAATTCACCACCATGAAGCCTGTATTACAAGGAATCTTAGAGACACTTCTTTAAAATGAAAAAAAAAATAATAATAAAAAATTTGAATAATAAAACGGCAATAACTACATATCTATCAATAATTACTTTCAATATAAATGGATTAAATGCTCCAATCAAAAGATAAGATGTCTGAATAGATAAGAAAACAATGCTCATACATATGCTGCCTCTAAGAATCTCACTTCAGATCAAAAGACACATGCATACTGAAAGTAAGAGTTGGAAAGAGGTATTTAATGAAAATGGAAACAATCAAAATAAAAATAAAATCAAATAAAAGCTGGGGTGGCAATACATATACCAGACAAAATAGACTTTAATATGAAGCCTAAAACAAGAGACAACGAAGAACCTAGTAATTCTACTTCTGGGGATTTATCTTAAGAAACCTAAAATGCTACTAAAAGGGGATGTATGCATCCATATGTTCATTTGAAGCACTGTTTACAATGGCCAAAATATGGAGGCAACCTAGGTATTCATCACAGATGAGTGAATAAAGGAGATGTGGTATTTATAAAAAATAGAATATTAGCCATAAAAAAGTGAAATCTTGCCATCTGCAACAATGTGGATGAAACTAGTGGGTATTGTGCTGAGTGTAGTAAGTCAAAGACAAATATCATATGAATTCACTTATAAGTGGAATGTAAAGAACAAAATGAACAAACAAACAAAACAGAAATAAACACATAGACACAGAGAACATTTTGGTAGTTGCCAAATGAGAGGCAGGATAGGGTGTGGGAGAAAAAGTGGATGGGATTAAGAAGTACAAATTGGCTGTTACACAGTAGTCATGAGGATGTAGGATATAGCAGAAGAAATACAGTCAATAATATTGTAATAACTATGTATGGTGTCTGATGGGTGCTTGATTTATTAAGGTGATAGATGGGATGATGATGGGGGCAGGGTGAAAAAGGTGAAGGCATTAAGAAGTACAAATTGGCAGTTACAATATAGACAAGGAAATCTAAAGTAAAGCATTATAAATATAGTCAATAATATGGTAATTAGTATGCATAGTGCCAGGCGGATACTAGACTAGTCAGGGAATCACTTCTTAAATTATATAAATGTCCAACCACTATGCTATATAATTGAAATTAATATAAAATAATATTGAATGTCAACTGTAATTGAAAAATTAAAAAATGGGAGAAAAAGGGAAAGGGGAACAAGAAGTCCAAATTCCAAAGACAAAACAAATAATTCATGGGGATATAACATAAAACAGGGGTGTCCAATGCTTTGGCTTCTCTGGCCTGCATTGGAAAAAGAACTGTCTTGGGCCCCACATAAAATACACTAACACTAACAATAGCTGATGAGCTAAAAAATAATAATAATAATAAAATAAAATAAATTTTTAAAAAAATGTCCATGCATAATTTTGTAATGTTTTAAGAAAGTTTATGATTTTGTGTTGAGCCACATCCAAAGACATCCTGTCCTGCATGCAGCCCACAGGCTGTGAGTTGGACAGCATAAGGAATATAGTAAATAACATTGTGATAGTGAGGTACAGTCAGATGGCTGCTGGACTTATCATGGTGATCACTTCTAGGTATATGAATGTTGAATAACAATGGTGTATACCCAAAACTAATATAATACTCTATGTTATTTTAATAAAAATATGTTTTAAAAAGTAATACTTTGTAATTTAAATAGTCTTGATAAAACTAACCCTTAAATTACAAACATAATATTTTCTATGACAGATCAATTTACTAGAAGAGGAAAGCACTAAAGTATAAACAGGATTTCCTGCCCTAAGCATTTTGCTTCAACAGTTAGCTTGACCATTATGCGATGTTAATAACTTCCAAGTGAACTTGACCTTTGTGCTACAGTCAACTCTAGTTCGCCTATCTTCAGAATAAGAACTAAAGCAGAGGCAACATGTTAATGTTAAGTTATTAATGTTAATTGACTCTCCTTTGCTTTGGGATAGAATGCTAGATATTAAGCAGATTTATCTATATTCTAATATAAGACAAAAACAAAAATAATAGTGAATGCTACTGTTTTATTATTCATTAGAACTGAGTTATTATAAACAAGCCAAACACATCAGAAAAACAATCTTTTCCTTCTAATAACCATTAAAGCAAAGGCAATGAAACCAAAGAATTGTAGACATTAGAATTATTTGAGAGAAACTTAAACTATTCTTTTTACTTTGTGCAAATGATATAAGACTATCTGCTCAGAGGTGAGCTCACTAAAGCTGATGAATGTGATGGCCGTATCAAATATAGCAATAACCTTCATCATATCATAGTAGGAGTGGTAATTTGGGAGTCAAGCTTAAAACTAGACAACCCATTCACGATTTTGTGCCACTGATATGCTAAAGAGGGAGAAAGAGATAGAATAAGAAAGAATAAGCAGAGATGATACCTCCTTCCTCTTAATTGGTTGTTCAACCTCGTGAGCAGGGAAGTGAGTAATTATCTGAAGAATGAAAACTATAACTTCCCATGACAGTCAAGCAAGAAGCAATGAACCAGAAGAAATAGAAATAAAGCATTTCACCAATATCTATCATGATTCATTACTTACATTCCTCAAATTTCCAGAACCATCTTGACAAACCCTGTTAGTAAAGATAAAGAAGAGTAACTGGTTGACCAGGATGCACTAAATTGCTTTACTTCATCCTCATTTCAGTGGTATTGGACTTTTGGATACCCATCCCACTTCCAAAAGAAAGGGATAAAACATATTTAATACCAATAAATCTCCAGCTGCTCAGCTACATGACTGATCTTATCCTCTGCTTTGGAAAGTTTCTCCTCTCTCTCCAACCAATAATTGTCTTCTTCTGTTAATTTCCTTAAAATAAAAAGTGTTTTCTTACTTTTACCATCTGCTGTAAAATAACCAATTACATATATTTAATTATATCAAAACTGTTACTTCACAGAAAGCAATTTTCATACTACCACTAAAAAATCTCATGCCAGGAAAAACAGTACCTGCGTAAATATTCCTGTCATGCAATGTAATACAATAAACTCAAATTATAAACCATCTTGTCTAATAACAATGCTACTAATAAAAAAGTTTCTAATAACAGTACTAATATAAAAAGTTTTCTGTAAGAATTTATCATAAAAATAAGGTTATCAAAGGTAAATATTAATAAAAACAACTATGACTGTTATTATCAAGACTACTTGTATATAGAAGCATTATGTTTATTAGACAAGAAGTCACTCAATACTTCTTGTTCTTTTAATAATAGTTAATTTATTGTGCCATTAGCATGTGCCAGAATTTGTATCTATTCTTAGACCTTTACATGTATTGTCTTATTTAATTACCACAATAACTCAACAAGAAGGGTACTATTTACAAAAAAAAAAAAAAAACAAAATAAAAGGCACAGAGAAACTCAATAACTGAACCAATGCATAGAGCTAGCCAGTAGTGACCCCATTATACTACATTACCCATAATGTTTCATATGGTATCATTAACAAAACTGGTCCCTAAAGAAATGCTTATTGAACACTACGGGAAAACACATTTGGAGTGCTAACTATGGATGTCTCTC
Source organism: Lyroderma lyra (assembly GCA_004026885.1). NCBI lineage: Eukaryota > Metazoa > Chordata > Mammalia > Chiroptera > Megadermatidae > Lyroderma > Lyroderma lyra. Next base: position 41,495 of record PVJL010010195.1, on the reverse strand, counting down.
TTCTTTATGAACTTTGGGGAGGAATATGATAAATGACTGAAGAAATTCTACAGGACAGAGGCTTTTTATTCTACACATACATTATCCACTGCCTAGAAAGCACTCCCCAGGTCAATCATTTCATAGGTGTTATAACAAAATACAAGTCATTTCCTTGGGAAAACATAAAAGTGCAATGGGCTTGGAGATGGAAGAGAAGTGTTTTTACAGACTATGTAGATTCAACATAGCCAGAAATTCTTTGACACCCCTCCCACTGAGAGGTGAAGTCTATGCCCCACTCCTTGAATTTGGGTGGGCTTCCTGATGATTAAAAATTACCCTGTGAAAGGAAACCCTATGATATAACTAAAAACAGTCACATCTCACATTTCACATATTTAAAGCAACATAAAGCTTCTATACTATTTCACCTCTCTCCAATATTATATTTGGAAAAGTGCTAATAATGTAATTTGTCAGTAGTAAATACATCAATCCAGCATCCAGAAAATGACTGGATCTATACCACACTGTATGCAGGCAACAATTGTAATCTGACATTTTACTATTAATAGTACTATCAACTCTCTGTACTCAACTCTGAAGAACTGGTAGGATCATTCATTGAATGTGATGTATGATAATTTAAATGCAAGAATGGAATATACAACATTTTGGGAATTCAAAGCATTTCAAACTAATGAATGAAATCACAACGTAAATACCACACATACAGCTAGGTTTCTGCTCAGCTTCCCATCCTTGCTTTGAGTACCTACAGAAACTCTTCTTTGAAATTTTAAGCATTATTCATTAAAATTCTATATCAATCATATATATTTATTTTGTCTGAAAGATACACTCCAAAGCACTTCTATTATTTCCAATAACCCTCTTTTATGTCCAAATTTTACTCACAATATCTTTCATCCTATCCTAAAAAGAAGAGCTTATTCCTGGTTTACTTATACAACCCATGAGGCTACTCTGAGGCTCTATCATTCAGTCAGGTTTATTTCTCTCTTCTACCCTGAGCAGTTCCAAGTGACCCAGAAGTTCATGATGAATAGAACGTTTTTAAAGTATGAATAGAATCCAAAGAAGTATACAGCTTGCAGTGCAAGAATTTAACCAATAACTCAGCACTATGATGTCAACAGAATTTTAATATTCTCTACCAGTTTCCAAATACATAAAACAAGATCTAATTATTCCTGTTAGTTATATTCTATAAAAGTTGCCACAGAGTCTAAATTAGAAAATGCTAAGATAAATACAGAATTAGGTTCCTGTGAGCTCTGGTTACAGCATTTTCATCCATCAATCAGTTTTATGTATTAATATTTCTGTTTAAAAACACATTATTTTATATGTTGTTGTTTCATTAACAATGAACTCATGGTCAACAGCATTATAACTAATGCCTGAACAAAGGTTATCCAACATAGCCTCCTTACCCTCAGGAACACTAGACAGCACTTCAGCACTACACTTGGGTCAATTTTAAACAGCTAAATCACCAACAATAAGTATTAAAATGTGACACTAAATATACTACAAGAAGGACATTTTTTTCAAAAATGAGAGCAGAATAAGAAGCCAGAGTGGCAGCCTATACAACCTTAACTGGGAATGTGCACATTGAGCAATTCAAATTTTTCACCATTCTGTGCATGTCTACAAATGACCACTAAAGCTTCACAAATTTGATTTTGGGATCACAAATCAGTTTTCAAGAATGGGCAAGTTTGCAAATACTGAACCTACAAATAATGAGGATCAACTATAATACCTTTCATTAAGTTTGTAGAGGGGCTTGAAAGTCTGTTACATTTTACTTCCCTTTATGATTAAAAACTATGTGCTATAGTAATACTTGAATATCTGGGGTCTCCAAATACCTATCTCAAGGGTCTACTTTGCACCTATGCAGTCAAGCATCTGCATACGCATGCACACAATCTTTTACTCCAATATACAAAGGCAAAGAATATATTTATTCATGTATTCAAGAAATATTTATTGAATAACAACTATGTACCAGGCATAGTTTTATGCAAAAGAGCAGAGAATAAAATAATTCTCTCATAGAGTTTACATTTAATCTGGGGAGGATAAAAATAAATGAAGACAATAAACCAATCATCAGAGGATAATAAGGGCTATGAAGAAAAATAAAGCAAGATAAGAGGATAGGGAGTGGCAGGTGTTATTTTAGGTAGGCTAGCCAGGGAAGGATTCTTTGAGGTGACATTTGAATCTATACTAAATTAAATGAAGGACTGAACCTTACACAGGGGAATACCATTCCAGGCCAAAGGAACAATTACGAAAGGCCCTGAGATACAGACGGGGTTGGTATGAAAGGTCATCAAGAAGGTCAGTGTTGCTGTTACATGGTCAGAGAAAAAGAAAATGAATAAGCTAAAATTAAAGAGGTAGCCAGAGGACAGATCTTGTTGGGTCTTTTAGGTCATGACAAAAGCTTTGGATTAAACTCTAAGTGTGATATAAAGACTCTTGTAGGTTCCAAACAGGAGAGTGACAATACTCACTTATGTTTAGAGAAGTCATGCTGCTGAAAACACAGGGCAGGAAGTTAAGAGTATGGAGAGAGATTCCACACAGGATGATACTGCAATAAACCAGGCACTGACTTAAGATAGCCTGGATCAGAGCAGCAGTAGAGGAGGTGGTGAAAAATAGTCAAATTCAAGATAACAGCAAAGCTGGCAGAATTGATGACAGAATGAATATGAGATGAAGAAGAGAAAAGTCAGGGCTTGATCAGCTCTCTTGAGCAACTCAGCAAATAAATGCCATTTACTGAGATAAGGACCAGTTCAGCAGGAACAATTTACACAGGGAAAAGGATTCAGTTTGACATATATCAGAGAGGGGATAATGGTTACAGTTTAATTACTAGGATGTCCACTCCAGATTCTGACCTAGCTTGCAGTATTAGGAAGACAATTTAGCAAAAATATGCCATTTTGTGAACTAGCCTGCAAAGTCCAGTATCATTTACATTTTCTTCCTTGAAGAAAAAGTTTTCAAGATCAGATAACTTTCTTAAAAAATGAATAGATAAAATATAATTCAATCACAAACTAAGAACTTAGGGTGATCACATAAACTGCTTATGCAATGTTTTTAAGCTATTTTACCTGTCATTCAGTTGCATTATCAACATAATTTTGATTACCTGTTAAGTGTCATTTTATTGTCTTCATATACTTGTCACGTTAAGTTTATGCTGAAACTTTGGATTTGAACTTTCAAACCATTCATTTTCTGACTGCAATGACGTTATTTCCATCTGGAGATGTTTCATACATTCTACAGAAAAAATTTAGAAGTCACAATTAAAGGAGTAAATATTTTGAGTTGCCTATTAATAATTCATAGATGGAAATTACTAAAAATAATTATTAATAAACTCAATTCTTTCCAACCACAACAGAAAGTCTGTAAGGTATGTTTAAATTTGTATCTGTTGACTTTAAACCATTGCCAAGAACAACAACTTAATAGACATAAATGTTGAATATTATCTCTATTAAAATTAGAACATCTCTATTGGAAAGCAAACAATAAAACACTTAAATCTACATTATATTTTTGTACTTTCATTGTAATTATGTTGTTTCAAATCCTCTATATCTTAAAAGAGCTCTGTAAATGATTACCAAAGAAAAGCAATTTAGAAGAAAACCTTCATGTTATTTTACTTTTTTTGTTTTTTGTCAAACTGAGATCTTACTTACATCAACTATATTAGTAAAATAAATTAAAATGTTTTCAAATATTATTCAGCCAGTAAAATATATGAATTCTTGCCATTTACAACAACATGGATAGACCTAAAAGGTATTATGGTGAGTGAAATAAGTCAGAGAAAGGAAAATACCGTATAATTTTACTTCTATGTGAAATCTAAAACAACAAAATAAACAAACAAAACAAAAACAAACTTAGATACAGATAACATTTTGATGGTTTCCAGATGGGAGGCAGCTGGGGGAATGGGTGAAGAGGAGAAGGATTAACAGGTACAAATTGGTAGTTACAAAATAGTCATGAGGATGTAGAGATAAGGAATATAGTCAATTCTACTGTAATAAGTATGTATGTCAGATGGGTCCTAGATTGATCAGGGTGATCATTTTGTAAGTTATGTAAATGTCTAATCACTATGTGATACACCTGAAACTAATAAAATATATGTCATTTGTAATTAAAAAATTACAAATTATTTTTTTAAATGTTATGAATAAAAAACACCTTTCAGTTCTATAGGTATAATATCACTCCTACATGTGCTAATATACTATGCATGTACACTAAAACAAAAACTATACTGTTAAAAGATCTGTAAAATACAGTAATATCACTACTAAAGGACAGTTTTGTAACTAACAAAGATTTTGAAACATATTAATTTTCTTTAACAACTCGAACCACACCACACATATAAAACTAAAATTCAAAGAACAGTACAGCTTTACATTTTTTATAATAATTGTATTATTTTACTTTCATATGAATATTGAGGAAACTGATGAGGCTTTATCAACAATAAAAAACTCAGGACTAGTTTTATACAAATAAGAAACAACAGCCAAAAAAAAAAAATCAACTTGATCTTCCCATGGCTGATTCAATTCATCATACCATTTTCTATAAGGAGATGTATTTCTAGGAAAACTTTAAAAGTAGGTACACAATCTTCATTTGTTTTATCTACTTCAGATAACTGAGTGTGAATTTCATTTCTCTCTCCTAGGGTTTTTAAAGAAGTATTTAACTTTGAAAACTGGGGAAAGGGAAAAAGCAACATTAATCAGTTACAAAAAATATATATATCAACATGCCATCCCAACCTTTTGAAGCTCTTTTATAATCCGATGAAATTACTGCCAAGGATGTACAAACTAATGAAGCAGCTTCCATCTTAGAAAGTTATTGAAGTCCTCAATAGCTGTAAATTTCAGAAGAGGAATACAGAAGATAAGGCACAGATGCTTAAACTGTGGCTATGTTCATTTTTTTACTTTCAGCATGTAAGTTTTTTTTTGTTTGTTTGTTTGTTTTTGGTGGTTACCTGGCTGGGAATTGAACCCAGGTCATGGCATTGAGAGTGCCAAAGCCTAGCCACCACACCACCAGGGAACCCCTCAGTACATAAGTTTCAATTAAAGCTATCTTAAAATATATTACCAAGACATTTTATAAATCAGTAAAGATCAGAATGCCACTACTAGGGTGGAAAAAGGGAAAGATAAACCAGAAGAAAGGAACCTAGTACACAGTACTTTCTAAAATTTATGTTATTTATTAAGAAATATTCCCCCACATTTTATAGTTATACTATTTGACTTTACCTTCAAACTGAGCTTCAGTGGATTCCTTCTCCAAGGTGGAATGCTTTGGAGAGGATTCTAAGCCTTCACACTGAAAAAGAGCAACAATGTAAGTAAAATCTCTACACACATTATTCCACATTTTATCTGGAGAGTGATCTAAGCACACAGAAACTACTTCTCCAGGTATGTTAAATTTACTTGGATTTACTTCACTTTAAACTCTTCAAATATGACCCATAACAAAGCCAGGGCAGCTAACACACCCCACCCTACCAGCCTGGGTAAGAAGTGGAAGAACTTCACCCTTATGATTAAAAGAGCTGTTGAAAGTCTACCTGTTCATTACAGAGAAATGTATATACTAAGGTGCCATCAGAAATTCTCACATTTAATTCAAATTATACAACCTATAAAGCAAATGAGAACATGAAATGTTTAAACGATAAAGAGAACCAAGGACAATGTAAAACAAGGACAATAAGACATACAATGCTATTTGATTTAGCAACTCCACTGCTTTAAAAAAAAAAAAAAGTGGTTAAAGGGACCACCTGATGGTTTTCCATCTACCTTCTTGCTAAAAACAAGAAAAAGAGCTGGATAAAAATACCAAAAAACAGGATATATCTGAAGGCCTCAAAGAGGTATCAAAATAGTCAGAATTTGTGACAGAAATGAGAATCCTCAGAAAGGCAAGTCCCCAAAACTTCCAGATGTGATTAAGTTAAGGATCTTGAGATGGAGATAATAACAGAATTATCTTGGTGAGTTCAATGTAATTCCTAGGATCCTTATAAGAGGGACCCCCCAAAATCAATGTTAGGAGAGAAGATTATGTGAAGACAGAAGCAGAGAATGGAGTGATGTGCCTAGAATCCAAGGAATGTGGGTAGCCTCCAGAAGGTGGAAGAGGCAAAAAACAGATTTCTCTCTTGGAGCTCCATAAGGAAGCAGACCTGCTGACACCTTTGTGTTAGCCTGGTCAGGCTGGTTTTATACTTCTGATCTCTAGAACTATATGTGGACATTTGTGTGGATTTATGCCACTAAGTTTGTGGTAATTTGTTACAGCAGCAACCAACCCACAATAGCTACTTTATAAGCGTCGAAAGCCGAAAGAGATTAATCTTTTTACTGAGTCCAAGTTTCCAATCATCTCAGCCTGTGATTAAAGTAAGCTAAGATTTCAAATGTCCCTAGCACATGTGCCTATGTGAAGCAATAATACATCCCCACTGGAGTAAACAGTGTTACCCACGGCTTCAAAATTATCTATATGATTTTTGTTCTACTACCACTGGTACTGAACATATACTGGTATTCAAAAAGTCAAGATTTAACTGAGACCCAAGGCAAAAGTTGAGCCTGAGAAACAAAATCTCAGAGGATACAGATAAGAAAGTTCTCAGTGCCTAAATCAGAAAGACAGATAATTTCAAGTGTTGGGAAGGATGTGGAGAAATTATAACACTCATGAACTGCTGGTGGGAATGTAAATAGCCACAATCACTCAGGAAAACAATTTGGTAGTTCTTTGAAAGTTAAATGTACATCCAGCAATTCCACTCCCAGGTATATACTTAAAGGAACTGAAAACATATATCCACATAAAAACCTGTACACAGCAGCAGCATTTATAATAACCAAAAAGAATAACCTAAATGTCCATCAACTGACAAATGAATATATAAATTGTGATATGGAACATTATTTGGAAAAAACATATTGATACATGCTACAACACGGATGACCCTTGAAGACATTATGTAAGTGAAAAAAAGCGAGTCACAAAGGACCACATATTGTATGATTCCGTTTATGTGAACTGCCGAGAAGAGGCAAATGTATATACAACAATAATGAACCCTGCAAACATTAGCTAAATAAAAAAGCCAGTCACCAAGTACATGTTAAGTGATTCCACTCATGTGAAATGGAACCCAGAACAGGCAAATTGATAGACACAAAAAGGACATTAATTGTCTAGAGCTTGGGAATGGAGGAGATTGGATGAAGGGTGGTAGCTAAGGGATGCAGCGTTTTATTTCTGGGATAATAAAAACGCATGAAATTGGGGGAGGGGAGAATAAATATTATTTCTAAAAATGCAAAATTTAGGGTGGTGATGGACGTATAACTCTGTGAATATACTAAAAGCTACTCATTTGTGTGCATTAAATGGGTGAATTGTACAGGATGTAAATAATATCCTAACAAAGCTGTAAAAAATCACTGTATGATTTACAATAGTTTAAAAAATCATCAGATATTAGGGAATGAATAAAGCTAAGAAAAGACATGAAGAATGAAGACCTCAATTCAAAAATGTATAAAATTATAGTGAGAGAACTTTAAGAAGACATAAATGAAAGGATATACCATAGGCCATTGATAAGAGCTCAAAATTGTAAAGTGTCAATTCTCTCCAAATTGTATATTCAATGCAATCCCAATCAAAGTCCTAGCAGGAACTGTGTATGTGTAAACTGATGAAATGATTTAAAATATATGAATATATATAAACAAAATGCCAAGATACCCAAGACAATCTTGAAGAACAAATTTAGAGGTTTATAATGTCAGATATCAAGACTTGTTATAAAACAAACAAAGAAACATGGTTGACATGAGAATAAAAGATAGACCAGCAGGACAAAAGATCTAGAAACAGACTCAGATATAGGTAGTCACTGAAGACCACACTACAGAACAAAGGGAAAAGATGGGCTTTTCCAAAACTCGTACTGGTCAATTCAATATCCATATGTAAAAAATATCCAATATTAAATATTGACCTTCAAATCATACTATCACAAATTCAATTCCAGATAAAGACTGATTACATTTGAGCTGAATAGTTCCCCTCTCCAAAATTTATATGTTGAAACCTCAACCCACATTATGAAATTGACTGTACTTGGAGATAAGCCCTTTTAAAAGGTGATTCATTTAAACTAAAGCTGTTATCGGATGGGCTACTGATGTCCTTATAGGAAGAAAAAAACTTGGACACTGAGAGATAGCAGACACTGGCACAGGCATAGAAGAAAGAGCACGTGAAGACGGGGAAAGCAGACAACCACCATCAAGCTGGCTGGGGTGGAGGGAGGGGGAAAGTGAGGGGCTGCTCAGAAGAATGGTCCTGGACTTTTAATCCCCAGAATGGGGACAAAATTAATTTCATAGTTGTGTAGGCCACCAAGTTGTGGTATTTTGTTATGGTAGTCCTAGCAAACTGATATAAAGACTCAATGAGAAAAGTAAAACAATAGTTTCTAAAAGATAACACAGAAGAATATCTTTATATTTTTGAGAAACTTTCTTAAGTATGAAACAAAAAGCAGTCATCATAAAAAAAAGATTGACAAATCAGACTATGTTAAAATTAATAACTTCTGCTTACCAAAATACAATATGAAATAAAAAGGCAAACCCAGAGTGGAAGACAGTGGAAGATATCTGCAATACATGTACCGGGCAAAGGACTACTATCCAAAATATAGAAAAAAAAATCCTACATATCAAAAAGGAAAAAGATAACTATACCTTTAAAAATGTAAAAAGGAAAAACAGGTAGCTTCACAAAAAGGATGTCCAAATAGCCAATAAACATATAAAAAGGTGCTTAAACTCATTAGTCAGGAAAATGCAAATCGAAGAAATGAGACACCACCATGAACCTACCACAACAGTTAAAATTAGTAAGACTGGTAATAGGTGAAACAACTGGACTCTCATACTTAGCACATAAAGCAGTAATACTATTAAACTAATGGAGAAGGACCTGAATTGAGAAGTATAAAAAAGTTCTCTAACTCTAACATGAATGTTAACATTTTCAAAAATGTCTTACCTCTTTTTGAATAAGGCTCAATTTTTCAAGCACTTCATATTTTTCCTTAAATAGTATGGAAACATTCTAATGCAAGATTTTTTCCTCTAGCTAAAAATAAAAAATGTTAAAATATGAAAACACTTATTTGTAAAGATATATGTACCCCTATGTTCACTGAGGCATTGTATGCAATACCCAAGATTTGGAAACAACCTAAGTGTCCAATGACGGGTGACTGGTTAAAGAAGATGTGATGTACATGCATATACATGTACATATGTACAATGAAATACTACTCAGACATAAAAAAAAGGATGACATACTGCCATATGCAACAACACTGATGGATCCTGAAAGTACTATGCTAAGTGAAATAACCCAGATGGAAAAGGACAGAGTACAATTTCACTTATATGTGTAATGTAAAATAAAGAGTAACAAAAGAACCCACAAAACAAAAACAAACTCACTGATACAGACAACAGAATGGTGGTTACTAGTGAGCAAAGAGGGTAGGGAGAGGGCCAAGTGGATAAAGGGGGTCAAATACATTGCAATGGAAGAAGACCAGACTTTGGGTGGTGAGCTCACAATAGAGCACATGTATGTAAAATTATAATCTCGCACACCTAAAAAGTATATAATGTTTGCAACCAATGTCACCCCAATACATTTTTAAAGTTAATATTAGCATGTGTAAATGGTTTCTTAAGTTTTAGAATTATAAACAATGGCAAGATATAAAGTAGAAAAAAGCTTACCCACATAAAGTTGGCTTTGAATCTGAAACAAATTTTAAACAGAATTACATTAATACAAATATATATTCAAGTAAATCTAATTTATTTAACTTATATGGCCCACTTAGAAATAACACTTTTCTTACTGCCTTAGGATGAATATAAGTTAGCCAATGAGATAGCCAGTAAGATAAATGCTACTTATTAAAGTCTCCCTACTGAAGGATCACAATGTGCCACAGCGTATTAAAGGCTCTAAAGTAACTATCTTAAAAATACCTATTGAATTTCACTTATCCCATTGTTTCTCAAACATATCTGAACCTAGAACAAACTATTTTAGAAAGTCTCTATTATCATCTCTTCTAGTGCTAATATCCAAAATAACACAACTTGAGAACTGTTACCACAGGGCCATGCATGTGAACTGACTATAAAGAAACAGTAAAGAAAAGCCTTTTCTTCTTTAACTTCTCTCTCTCAAATAATAAGGGAAAAGTTCCATTGTAAAAGAATTAGGTTTAGGGATGAGGTAATCATATAAACATGTATAAGAAACAATGGGGACTTAAATCATCTGCAGAAAATGTATATGAATAAAATTAAAAGACAACATTCAAAAGTTAACATAAAGTGCAATAGATAAAGATGAGGAATATATTAGTTAAACAAAACATCAGAGTGAGAACTATCTCAAAAGATAACAGGAAATGACCAAAAATTAGAATAAAAAAATGTTAAGAGATCTAGAAGTCTTACATATAAGGGACAATGTGTAAAACATAGTAACACCAAAGAGAACATTTAAAATGTAAAATGCAGAAAAATTTCTCAGAATTAAAAAAATAATAAAAGAGTTCCTATTGAAAGATTCTAGAAAATTCTAAAGGAGAAGGAAAAATATATATAAAACCTAGACACATTATATTGAAATAAGACTATCAAATTTAAAGATTCTAAAAGTTTCCCCAGAGAACAGATTACTTACAAATGAATAAGAATCAGGCTGACATTAGTTCTTAGATAAGTGACATTAGATGTAAAAAGACAAAGAAGGAAGGGTTTTAAAGTATTAAAAGGGTTGAACTTTAGACCTAGATTGGTTACAATGAACAAATTATTCCAGTGTGAGGAGTTAATTCAAACATCCACAAGAATTCAAAATAAACTCTCAGACTTCACCACACAAAGACCCACACTGAAACAATCTTGAAAGAAGTATTTAACTATGGGGAGAATTATGTCTAGGAGCTCCTGCAAGAGATATGTCAATGAAGAGTGACCAACATCTTGGTAATTCATTTATGTAGTCTTGAGGAAAGGGGAAGAAGGTGGAAGGGAAACTTAAGAACAAAGAGAAGAAAAAGAAAACTATATCTAGAACTAAAATTTTAGATGATAACGTCATGGGAATTAAACACTGTGAGAGACCAAAGGATGTGAGAGTGTGCTGTGGTCCTTATCTTCTTAGAGGGAAGATGTACCTACCAATGTAAAAAAAATTAATAGGAACATAGGGAAAGTAGAACAAATCAATAAAGTAAGTGGGAAGAAACTAATCCAAATACATCAATAATCACAATATATGTAGAAAAAGGAAACAATAATAAAAATATAGAGGTTGTCAGGTTAGATATAAAAGAAATCATACAGGACACACATTAAATAAAATACCAAAGAAAGGCTGAAAAGTATAAGGATGGAAAAATACTTATTGAATATTATCTAAAAGAAAGTTGGTAGAGTTACAGAGTGTCACTAGATGATAAAATTTTGAATTTAACGAGAAACATAGGAACTCTAAACACGTATCCACCTAACGAAATATTCTCAAAATACGTAAAGCAAGAACTCACAGAATTACAGAAAGTGATTAATCTATCACAAATGTGGAATTCAACCCACTTCTCTTTATTCTCGATAGATGAAGGAAACAAACAAGCAAAAAGAGCAAGAGTGGGGCTCCCTGGTGGTCTAGTTGCTAGGATTCAGCTCTCAAAAAAAAGAGCAATAGTATGAAATACATGAACAACACAAACCAGTCACTTAGTAAATGTGACTGCAGGGACGGATACAGAATGAGATATGTGTACCTGCTTTCCACAGTAATGAATGAAATAGGATTAAGAGTGCAGAAAAGGTGTTCTCGTGTGCAGAACTCCAAAACACGGTGTGACAGGTGAGCAAAGAAGGGAGAGACCATTCGATACATGAAAGTGAGACAATGGTCATATCTTAGGGGAACTATTACAGTGAATCCCTATCCCATATCAGACAAAAACTGGATTCTAGATGAATCAAGGATTAAAAAGCAAAATTTTTAAAATTAAAAATTCTCTGTTTATCAGAAAACACCTTAAGGAAAATGAAACGATGTGTAAGATTGGGACATTTGCCATACACATAAGAAACACAGATAGCATTAAGAATATATAAAAAACACCTACAAATAAAAAAAACAACAAACTACTCAATAGAAAAATGGGCAAAAGACGTAACAATTATTTCCCTAAATAACACATATATATAGCCAGTAAGTTTAGTAAAACTTTTCAATCTCAGTGATCAAGGAATTCAAATCAAGACCATATTAACACACCATCTGATACCCATTCAAGTGGCAAAATAGCAAGTGTTGGAGACAGCAGACATCAACTGGATCTCTAGGACCTCTCATACCCATATATTGCTGGTAAGGCTATAAATTGATATGGACTATTTGGAAAAGAGTTTGGAATGTTTTTGAAAAGTAGAACCTCCACATATCCTATAACCCAGCAATCACACACTCAAATATATTACCAAGAGAAACTTAAAAATGTACAAGAGATATGCAGACTAATATACAAGAGCACTAATTATAACAGAAAAAAACAAAAACTAGTAACAACCCAGGTGTCCAAGACCATAACAATCTATAAATGAACTTCAGTATATTCTTACAATGTAATATGCTAGAGAAATAAAAAATAGAAAAAAATTAATGCCTCATCCAAAAATCTGCACAAATCATAGCAATATAGGATGAAATAAAAAAATTCCAAAACATGACATACAGCACAATATCAAGTAAAATTACATACTATACCTTGGAGGAATATATGCAGATATGAGCAAAAACAACTTATGGCATGAGAATAACCCAAATAAGACCCACATCGGGGTCACTCTACAAGAGGGAGGCAGGGGGGTGAACTCAGGGACGTTCACCAGAATGTAAGTGATAGTCAAGGGTTTTGTTTCTAGGTTGGGTGGTATTTTCACAGATGTTTAATACACTGTGAGAAACAAACAAAAATAAAGCTTAATTAATTAATTAATAATAAAGGTAGCATCTTAGTATTAGTGTAGAATACTTCTACAAAGAAATCCTTTAAAATTTACACTTGAAAAAATTCCTCTAAATCGAGTTTCTAGTAGCCACACATTAACATCAGTCACCCACATAACTACAACCTAACCTGTTTCCTGAAAACAAAAGATATGTTTCTATATTAATATTAATTTTTCGACCTGAAGACAAAATGTACATTCTCTCAGTATACAGCATTGGTTACTTACCGATCACAAACTTCTCCACAGAAAGAAGAAAAAACAAAAAAGTCCAATATTTGGTAAACATAGCAGCCATTCCCCTGTAAAACAGGAATCAGGACCTGGCCTCATATCACAAGGTAATGGTGCCAAAACATTCAAGACAAAGAAATTGTTTTAAAAATGTACTTTTGATAAAAAGTATCAATTACAAGCTGCTTTTATATTGCATGTTTGTGTTGTCCCTCCACCCCAAAATCTGTATATTGAAACCTAATCCCCAATGGGATGGCATTTGGAAGTAGAGCCTGTGAGGGGTGATTGGGTTATGAGTGGTATCCGCAGGAACGAGACTGGTGCCCTTATAAAAGGAGCCACAGAAAGATCCCTTGACCTTTCCGTCATGTGAGGTCATAGTGAGAAAACCACTATGGAAGCGTGACCTCACCAGGAAGCGTGACCTCACCAGACACCAGATCTGTGACACCTTGGCTTCCCAGCCTTCAGAACTGCAACAAAAATGTTTGCTGTTTACACCACCCAGTCTATGGTACTTTTGTTACAGCAGCCACAACAAACTAGGACACAAACATAAGTACAAATTCACAGGCAATATTATGAACACGGTTTTCATGACATGGGCTGCCACACTGACACCGAACAGGAGGTTTGCGAGAATATTCCTCTGGCAGCTTTCAAACACTGTCACCAAGTGACGTAAAATAGCAGTCTGCTGAGACACAATGATTTGAAATCTGAGGTTTTACAAGGTGCTGCAGAGCTGCTGAGGATGAGCATAAGAGGAAGGAAGGCCGAACAAAGAAGCTGAGCTCAGGAGCTCTTACCCTGATTTCAACCACTTCAGGATTTCCCTACAGACTATGCTGGGTTCCCTCCATTTTCCCTACAAGGGAAAAATCACTCTGCAACCCTTCAGGCCTAGAGGTGGCAAGAGTTGAATTTACCACTATTGCTCATTACTGGGTGCCTCATCATTCCTTAAATTGTGACCATGCATCTGTAATGACCAATAAAATCTCTTGATTAAAAAAAAAACAAATGGATCTGTTGCTTAAAATAAAGATTGAAAACCACTGATGGAGCTTTGGGTTTGGAATGTGAATCCCTCTCTCCTACCTCTGTGGCTCCCTTCTCTCATCTGTAAAGGGCATGAGGCTGTTAGAACACACAAGGCAAGTACTGAGAAAAGGTAACTATTTCTACTATTCCCCCTTCAAAGACCATGATCCTGTGGCCATGGCCTTTCCACATAACTCTTAGCACCTCTTCTGCACAAAACAGCTTAAAGCTTTTGCACTAGATTCTTCCTGTATTCCACCTTTCTCTGGGTCAGCTTATTATTCATCCTCACTCAAAGAGGTTATTTTTTCCTTTGTTACCAAAACCCAGATGGTACTCCATCACTTAAAATAGAGAAAGGCAGGGGAGAAAAGAAAAGTGCCATTTTAAGAACCACTGGGGACACAAATACATGGTGATGGAAAGAGAACTGACTCTGGGTGATGGGCACATAATATAACACATAGATGATGTAATGTAGAATCGGACACCTGAAACTTATGTAATTTTTGTTGATCAGTGTCACCCCAATACATTTAACAACAACAACAACAACAAAACACACAAAAAAACAAGAAAGCATCTAAACAGCTGATCATGAATCAGAAAAAAAAAAAAGAACCAGAAGTCTGATGGATCAGGTTATATTCTTTCTAAGGTTCAGTACATATACACAATGGAATATTACTCAGCTGTAAGAAAAGATGAAATA
Organism: Lyroderma lyra; assembly: GCA_004026885.1. NCBI lineage: Eukaryota > Metazoa > Chordata > Mammalia > Chiroptera > Megadermatidae > Lyroderma > Lyroderma lyra. The sequence continues at coordinate 26,246 of PVJL010010195.1, read as the reverse complement.
TTGCCATTTGCAACAAAATGGATGGACCTGGAGATCATCATGCTTAGTGAAATAAGCCAGACAGAAAAAACAAAGAACTGCATGATTTCACTCATATGCGGAATATAAAACTGAAAGCAACAAAGAGAAAAGAAATGAACAAACAAACAAATAACCCATGGACACAATCAATAGTTTAATGTTTATTTGGGAATGAGTGGGTTAGGGAGGGGAGAAGGGAAGGGGGTGGGAGAGGAGGGGGGGAAGCTAAATATAAGGTGATGGAAAGAGAAGTCACATTAGTTGGTGAACTTATTATACAACAAGTTGACAATGCACTGTAGAACTGTATGCCTGAAACCTATGTAATCCTTGCTAACAGATGTCACCCCAATAAGTCTAACAATAAAAATGAATTAAAAAAAAAAAAAAAACCTCTGTAGCAAATCCTCCCTTTTTAGGTCCTTTCTAATGCCTAAACCCCCTTTAATGTTTATTCCCCATTCAAATTTTTAAAAAATTCTAATCCATATACACACTCTGTCCAACCTGCTATCTATAGTTCATTAACTTGCATTAAATAAACCCGAGTATACCACTTCTAAAAAACACCCCTTTACGCTGAACTCTGCCTCTCTCTACATTACTCCAGTCACCCGTTCACAGAAACGTAACATCACTGGAGCCAATCAATCATTTTTAAAATGTCTATTTCTGCCCCTCAAAAAAAGAGGTATTCTACATACAAAAGCAGAGAAAAAAAGTTTTCTGTGGTATACATACTCTCTAAGAATCTGAATTCCAGCTATTTTAAAATATAAAATGTACACTTCAAATATCTAATCATCAATATAATTCCTTTACAACATTACAGCAGTTTAAGCGACAATTCTAAAAGCATGTCTCAGATCAAACATTTATTATATTTAGTATAGAGATGTTTCTTAAAGTCAATAGCATTTATCAGTCCTTCAATTCTAAAAGATGGTAAACTCTAGGTTAAAACCTTGAGCAGATTGGAACTGGTGGACTCAGGAACAGCAAAGTATCTGAGTCCCCAGAATTCATTTCAAATCTGTTGCTCTGGTCTTGATTATCCTGGTTTTCTTGTGGAGATTTTTCACCCTTAAATATTAGCTATAATATAGCACTGTATCTCACAAAAACATAGCAAGAATATCCAGATTTATAGAACATAAATGAATATAATACAATACACGATTACACATAATTCGGTAAACTGCCTCTAAATTCTAGAAGTGATGGGTAACTCTCTATAAATGAGTAGTAAAGGAGCTCTAGAACAAGCATATTAAAAGAATCATCTTATCAAGTGGACAAGATAATCTAGGTTTAAATTAAAATTGTTCTTAATCTAACCTCAAATAAGCATAATATATGAGTATATTAGTAAAAACAAAATGTCAACATACACACCCTGAGAACACTTTATTCTAACGCAAGTTCTATGAATGGTATATCTCTCCAAAAAGAAAACTTGAAAAATAATTTTCCCTTTACATATCAGTCATGCTAAAACATTGGAATATTTCTTGCACTGTAATTTAGCAAACCTCCAAAGAGTTTAAAAGGCAGACTGACTGATTCACTTATTATTCACAGCAAGTTTGATAAATATTATTCTTAGTATGTGTCTTTATCTTCTAGGTCTTTTTTATTTTGCCCAAATGTAAACTGGTGAGCATAAATAATTGATTAATTAAGGAACAAATAAAGAAATAAGGTATAAAATTCTCCCTTGTAAAAAGGGATCAAAATAATTTTAGGGTCAAATGGTCTAAAAAGAACTAAGTCAGAATTTGATTCAGCCTGAAACAAGAATCGCAAAATTAATAATTACCTCGTGAGAAGGTACTAGCATTCATTCAATCATCCATCCATCCACTTATCCACAATTACATATTTATTAATAAATTATATTCCAGACACTTTGAAAAAACATTCTCTTCTTTTTAACCTTATCCATTTTCATAGTTTTACTACTACTAAGATGATAACTCACACATCTATAACTCTAAATCTGGGTTTTATAATACCAGTTTTATTGAGAACTGATAGGTGGAGGATAGGAAGTAAAACTCTACAAAAGGTTGTCAGAGTAAAATACTTTCCTGTGTTGAATGTAGCTGTCTAGTAGCTTTTCAGTGAGGTGCTTAAATTATTTCCATTTTAATGTGTTAATTCTGAAGTGGCCTTGGAAGAGTTTCCCAAATTGATCTATATATATATATATATATATATATATATATATATATATATATGACCTAAGCTGATGGTGTTTAAATTTTTATTTTATTGCCTCTAAATATTGAGAGCCTACTGTGCCAAGCAGTGAAGACAATCTCCCTGTCCCGTGGAGTCATCATTCCAGAGGAGAAGGGCAGACAGGAACAAGCAATCAGATGAAAGAAAGGGTATGTAGGTTGTGAAAATAAAAGAGGACTATGTCCTACTGACTGGGAAACAATATTAGATATAGCGGTGAGGGAAACCTGTTCAGAAAAAGAAGACATTTGAGCTGTAACATAAATGACAAGAGTGACCCATCTAAAGACCTGAGTATTCCAAGCAAAAACAACAACAACAAAGTTAGCACCAAGTTCAGACAACATTTTGGCTGTTGGAGCAGTAAGAACTTATGGCAGGACCACACGAATGAGGGTAAGAACGGTGTCATGATGAGCTCTGAGATGTAGAGGGAGAAAGGAATGGGGGTGGTTACCTGCATTAGGAATGAAATTTAGACTATATTCTAAGAAGAAGTCATTGAAAAACTTTTAAGGGCAAGAGTTATATGATCTATTTTTGCATTTGAAGACCATCACTCTGGTTGCTGTAATGAATGAATTATAAGAGGGAACAAGAGAGGAAGCAGGGAGACTGGTTGGGAAGCTGTTGCAAGAATCTAGGCAGGAGATGACAGACATAGTGGAGATGAAGAAAAGAGGATGGATTTGAAATATGGTCCTGTCCATTAACCGGAATTCAAGCAACTGCACTCTCAAGCAATCGACAGTTTTTTGCTGTTGCTTGAGTTTCCGTTAACAGAAAGTCTACTTACATTTATACAACATGTACCAGTCCCCATAGGTGCTGGTTACAGAAAGTCTACTGTATTTTGGAAGTAAAGCTAAGGAGACTTGCAGCTTGGTTATAGATTAAAAAATGGAAGAATCGACTATTTTTCATCACTTCACTGTAAGACTCACTGAATTTTTGTCCTTATTACTGTTAAAATTATCTTCTAATAGCATACTAAAAAGCAATTTTAAATGTCAGTTTTATTTTTAAAAATCTTTTCTGTGTATCCCCTGATATGTGAGGATGATGGTAATTCTCTCATGGTAATTGAGTAAGTGAATTGTAAGGCAGATTCTGAGAAATTGTTCTTAGTTAAAAGATCTAATAAAGCTATAAGTCATCCTATTATAAGCTGATTACCTATTTCTGGTCTCTATATATGTACTGTCCAATATGATAGCCACTATCCACAAATAGCTATTTAAATTTGAAGTAAAATTAAACATTTAGTTAGTCACATGACCCACATTTCAAGGGCTCCCTAGCCATATGTGGCAGTGACTACGATATTGGACAGCGCAGGCTAGACTCAAACATGTCCATCATGGCAGAAGGGTCTAGGGGAGAATATTTCTCTAAAGAGTTTGTTTTTGTTTGTTGGATTTGGATGTGGCCATTCATTAGCATTTGTGAGAGGAGAAAATATGTTATCACAAATTGTTTTGTGGATGAAAACTCATTTGATGGTAAACATGAACTAAAAGAATTGATCTGGAAGAATTTTAGGCAATGAGGACTATTTTATCTTTCCTCACTTTAGAAAAGGAAAAATTGTATGTGAGCTACTTTATAGCATCATGGAAGATTTTAAACTTTTCAAGAACATCTTTTTAAAATACCAAGTTCTTATGTATTCCCCTTTCTGCATAGATAATTAAACTTAGCTGTATTACCTGTAATTTAAGGTGGCTGTCCTTGACATTTTGCCACTGATGATACAATATTACCTCAAAGAAATAATTTTGGGTCCTTTGAAGTGAAAGGAAGCACACTAAAGTTACTGCCACAGGATAAAGTTCCTCAATTCTGAACCATAGAAGAGAAAACAAGGTCATTGGGACCAAGACATCAGAAGCCTCGGTCTCCTCACTTGTACTAAACAGCCCCACAGAAATACCATAAAAAGATGAAAGGAGTTTAGTCCTCTGCATTTAGACCTAAGGAATATTTCTTAGGTTCATAGGTGGTCAAGATTGTTTTCAAGGAATTACTCATACTAACCCATTGAATCTGTATATGTAGGTATTTTTTTTAAAGACTGTCAAATATAGTTATGGTTGTTTAATTCATAGGGGAATTCTTATGCTAAAAAAAGATATCTCTTTTCAGTGGAAGTCTTCAGACAACTTAAATGTATTTGAAAACTATATGTTAAAATGATGATTGAAAAGGTAAGTGAAAATCACAGGTTTTGAGAAAAGAATTTGACTTTTCTGGGCAAATATGTTATTTTGGAGGAATTCCTAGTATGAAATGTACCTAAAAATTGCTCTACAGCTTAAGTTTGTGATGTGTGATGTGTAGCTAAATATGCCCTAGTCTTTGTCATGAACTAAGGTAAATGCACTATTAGTTGAATGCCAGACTTTGTACTAGCTACTGAGGATACAGCAGTAATGAAAAAGCCCTGCCATCTTAGAGCTTATCCTGGTGGGAAAAGAAGACAGCAATAAATAAGTAAAATCTACAGCACCAGAGTTAGTAACACATGCATAAAGAAGAATGAAGCAATGAAGGGAGATGGGAATGGTGGGAGTGGGAAGGAGTGTTGTTGTCTAAAATAGGGAATGTAAGGACAGTCTCAAGGACAGTAGAAGTATTTGAAGGGAGGGAGGGAATGAGATGTAGAAAACATCAGCCAGGCAAACGGGAAGGTGATGTGGAAATCAATAGGCCCTTTTAGGCTCTTGTAAGAACATCCACTTTTATTCTGACTGAACTGAGACATGATCTAATATGTCAAAAGGAGCATTCTAGCCACTGTGTAGGGAGTAATTTGCAGCAAGACAATGGTAGCAGCAATGAGATGGATTAGGAAGCCATTGCAGTATTCCAGGCAAGAAGTGATGGTGGTGTGGACCAGAGAGAGAGCAGTGGAAGTGATGAGTAGGATGATTTTGTATTTATATCTAGAGGCTTTTTAGAAGTGGAATGTAAAGATGAAAGATTAGATAAAATTGTTTGACTAACATTACACTGCCATTTTAATTGATGCTTCCTGAATATGTCTAAAACTATTTTTGCTTTGGCTGTTTTTATTCATTTTTTTCTTTTGTATTCATGATTTGTACTCTTTTTTCACAAAATAAGTAGGTTTTGGGCAGAGTTCATTTTCTGAAAACTTGGCTTATCTTTGCTATTTAGCTCCTATGCCGCCAAGTACTTTCAAGAAATTCCCTGTTCATCTAGGGCTTGTGTCAATTTGAATCAGTCTGTTGAATTGCCCCACAAACTTCCTGGTCTCCCTTACTGGGGTCAGTTGGAATTTTCATGTTCCTCTTCTCTTTCACATTCCTGCTTCATGTTAAGCCTTTCTTACTTAGAATGTGCCTGAGTCTGGCCCTTATATACACTATGGGTTCAAGATGGTAGGACTAAGTGGAAAAGAAGAAGCAGGTGGTATTCTGCACAAAGATTCTTCCTTCCCTTTGCCTCCAAATAACTGTTCTCATCACCTAACCACTAGGCCCAGGTTTTTCTACCCACTCAGCATGGGTACGATTCTTCTTTGCATTCCTTAAGTGGACCAGGAAAAGGGAAGAGGCCAGAGTTTAGCTACCTGTTAACCTGGTCTGTTACACAGATGTTGCTGGGAAATTAAAAAAAAAAAAACAACTCATTCATAGAAACCTCAAGAGAACAATTCTGATTCCAGGCAAAGAAGACAGTTGGTCACCTGATGCAAAAGACTTTGATCATCTGTAGCTTAGACCCACCTTCTCAAGTAACACCCTCTCCACATAAAATCCTGTTAGGGTCATGGGGCTCTGTAAGGTCTAGTCATATTGCCAGTACTGCAGAGAGCTGAGTGAGGGTTCTTGACAGCCTTTAAAATTCTAAACTACTTTTCCCAGAGAAACGGCACCATGAAAAAGCAGTTTTCAACAACCATGTGACATACTCATAGGCACCGTTATTATCTCTGTTTTATAGACAGTGAAACTGAAGCACAGAGTAGTTAAATGAACTTGCCAGTTACACAATAGAGAAATGACCCCCTTGTTTTCAGATGTTTTAATGAATTTTCAAACACAAAAACTAGACACAATAAACCTGTCACCCAGATTCAATATGTTAAGAGTTTTTCTTCATTTGCTTTCTTTTATCTTTACTGAAGTATTTTAAAGCCAATCCAGGATATTGATGTCATTTTATGCTACACGATTCAGTGTAAAGCTCTGAAAATTGTGGACATTTTTATAAATTACCACAATGTCATTAATACCCTTAACATAGTTATCAATAATTTCTTAGTCTCACCAGAGTTGTTTAAAATGAGTCTTTCAACAACCTTCATTTTCACTCTAAGAGTCTAAACTTGTGTGCACTTGAACTGTAACGACCATCACATTTCACATTATTGGCACACGATGCATATTTTAATAATTGAGTGAGCAAAGACTAGGAGAGCAGTCTGTAGGCAAAGTCTCTAAGTATAAGTACTTAATGTTCTGATTTACCTCTGGATCTGGAACTGATGACTTTAAAATAGGATGAAAGAAGAATGCAATTAAGTTGAAATTCTTTCTCTTCTGGCTTAGGGTTGGCTATTTGCATGTTTTGGAAAGATTATCAAACCCATTTTATGATTTTGTGCTCTTTCACAACATGCTTTAGGATTGACAAAGGGACTATTAAGTAGATTATATCCTTTTAATGTTACCTTAGGAATGAAGCTAACTTAATTTGAAGAAAAAGATGAAAAAAACTGTCTAACCAACTGAATGTCTTCCTAGTATGTTTTTATTACCACCTTTTGAGCAGTTGCATATTGTGGACATTGTGCAGGAAAGAACTCTATTTGCTTCTTTAGTTCACTAGCAGGTTCAACAATGAATAAATAAATGAACAAACTAAGTAAATAAAACTCAGGGCACAGATTTCCTCTTTAAGTAAAAATATTATGTGGCACAATTCCCTTGTTACTGGTATGTCTCCTGGCCTCAAATGGAGCATTTATTTATTGCCGTGGTTCAGTATGTTTTATTATAGTCTTGTTGCCTAGATGTTCTTTTCTACCCCTTTTTAATCATCTGAAACCACAATGAGCCAGCTGGTAGCTTATATTACAGTTTCCTTGGCTTCACCATATGATTTATAATTGAATATCAACATGATATATTTGAAAACTGTCATTGAACTTCCTGTTCTTTTCTACATTTTAAAGTGAACTTTTTCTATATCATTTAATAAATAAAATTTCATATTAAATGGAAAAGTAAGTACCTAAGTACCTAAAAATCTATTTCCACAAATATCTATCATATGATACTCTAAAATATGCCACTTTTACTTTCTCCAGTAACTTTCAATAAGACCAGTGTTTTCAAGAATGTGATTTAATTGTAAGAAACAACATGAACTAAATGGGAGTCAGAACTGAGGTTCTCTACCTAGCTCTGCCCTAACTAGTACTGCAGTTTTAGGCAAATCACTTTATTTTTCTCACCTATAAAGAGAAACTACACTATTGGATGATCTGACACATTATTCCAGCTTCAAAAGTATGTCAGTGATTACATCTGCAAGGATGTAATATTACTGTATACATTAATAATATTACTATTTTTTATTGCTGCAAATAGGAATAATTTTTAATTAATAAATAATTTTAAATTGCTATTGAGTCTATGTTTCTTACACTGCTGGGATATTTAAAAATACTGTAGAGGTGGAACTAAAACAACACTTCCAGGAAAAGATCTTATATTAACTTGTTAAATTTTACGAATATGCAGGTTGTTAATTTTTCAATCATTTTAATGTGAATTGAGTTCTTATAAAGGTAAAAAGCTATGTAAAGCTAAATTAAATTTCTAAAATCCCAAGTTGTGTATGTCCATAAAAATACAATATTGGAAAGATACAGAGAAAATAAAATTTAAAAATTCTTCAGAGATAATTGTCTGTAAAATGTTATATTTCCTTCTCCAAAATAGGAATAATAATCAGCATGTGGTTTTTCATTAATGCTATATCTTGTGCTTTTTTTCTCATCATCATAAATCCTGTCTTGCACTACTTACCTTTTAGAAATGTCAAAATATTGAACATTGGCAACATCAAATGCTGACAAAGATAACGGAACTACAGAACTCTTCTTCACTGTTGGAAGAAATGCAAAATGGTACAGTCACTGTGGAAGATAATGTGGCAGTTTTATACAAAACTAAACACACTCTTGTGATATGATCCAGCAATCATGGTCCTTGGTATTTATTATAAGGTGTTGAAAACATATGTCCTCACAAAATCCTGCATGAGAACATTCTTAATAGTTTTATTCCTAATTGCCAGAATTGGGAACAACCAAGATGTCTTTCTGTAGGTGAATTAATATGTTAACTTTGGTACGTCCAGACAGTGAAGTTATTATTTTATGCTAAAAGGAAATAAACTATCAAGTCATAAAGAGACATGGAGGAAACTTAAATGCATATTATTAGGTGAAAGAAGGCAATCTGAAAATGCTGAATTCTATAATTCCAACCATATGAGATTTCTACAAAAAGCAAAACTATGGAGGGGGGAGATGAATAGCCCGAACACAGAGGATGTTTAAGGCAGTGAAAAGCTCTGTATGAGATTATAAAGATGGATATATGTCATTAGACATTCGTCCAAGCCCTCAGAAGGTACAACGCCAACAGTGAACACCAAGGTTAACTGGGAAATTTGGGTTATTATAATGTGTCAATGTAAGCTCATCTTTGATTAAAAAAAAATACCATTGTGGAAGTGAATTTCATAACAGTTATGCATGAGGGGGTCAGGGGTAAACGGGAAATCTCTGTACCTTCCTCTCACTTTTTAAAAAAATTTTATTGGGGTGACATTGATTAGTAAAAATTACGTAGGTTCCAGGTGTACAATTCTACATTACATCTTCTACTTGTTGTATTATGTATTCATCACCTAGAGTCAGGTCTCTTTCCATCACTGTATGTTTGTCTCTTCTTCCCCACCTGCCTCCCCTTACCATCAGTTAACTACTAAATTATTGACTGTGTCCATGAGATTTGTTTCTTTGTTGCTTTCGATTCTATGTTAGCAGTCAAACTAAATTTCTCCATCTTTTTCCCTTATTTTACCCACTCTCCCATCCTCCCTCCCACCTTAAAGAGTCCCTCTAACATCCTCTGTAGTACTGATTTGGTGGTGATGTATTTCTTTAGCTTTTTCTTTTCTGAGATGCTCTTTATCTGTCCTTCAATTTTGAATGCTAACCTTGCTGGATACATTATTCTTGGTTGTAGATCTTTGGTTTTCATCACATTGAATATTTTCTGCCAATCCCTTCTGGCTTGTAAAGTTTCTGGTGAGAAATCAGCTGAGTTGAATGGGTGTCCCTTTATAAGTTACTACTGGCATTTCTCTTGCTGTTTTTAGAATTTTCTCCTTTTCTTTAACTTTTGCCATTTTAATAATAGTGTGTCTCAGTGTATTCCTATTTGGGATCATCTTGTTTGGAATTCTCTGTGCATCTTAGATTTATATATCTATTTCTTTCACCAGGTTAGGAAAATTTTCAGTCATTACTTCTTCACGTAATTTCTTGATCCCTTGCTATTCTTCTGTCCCTTCTGGCACACCTATTATTCTAATATTTTTGCATTTGATAAAGTCCCAGAGGAATCTCAGTCCATCCTCCTTTTTGTGGAAATAATTTTCTAATTAACCTGGCCAGGTATTTTCTACTGGCTTTTCCTGCAAATCACTGCTTTGCACCTCTATTTTATCTAGTTTAGTGACTTTCATTCCATTCTTCATTTCAGTTAATGTAGTCATTATCTCTCTTTGCTCCTTTGTACTGGTTTGTAAGTTTTCTTTAGTGCTTGCTATCTCTCTGTTGAAATTATCATTCAGTTCCCTAAGAATTTTTATAATCATTGCTTTCAGCTCTGTTTCTGATGGGTCATCTGTCCCCATCTCTTTAATTTGAGCTCCTTTCCTCTGATTTCTCATTTTTGCAGCCTCTCTGGACCCTCGCTGCTACAGTTCTTTGGTGTTTGCTGCTGATACTGGGTGGGCAGAGGCCTGTTGGGGTAGGGGCATTTGTTTTCTTCCTGTGGTTCTAGGAATCATATAAGCAGTTTGGGTGTGATTACACCTTTCTCTTCTGGGTTTGCCCCATGCATGGATTCTGTCCTTAGCCTTGTAGTCAGTCTGGTCTGTTGTTCTTTCAGACCAGCTGGTTGTGGGCTGAGAAATGCTCACCAAGTCCCCTGTCTCCTTCTCTTTCCCAACTTCAGCATTCGCACTGCAGCTCCTCACTGTTCAGCCACTCCCACTCCTCTGGGAACAAGAGTGAAGTCTGGCTGCTACATTTTGGGGACTGGTCTACACCTCCTGGGGCCAAAATGAGGTGGTTGTGATATCCCATGCCCCTCCTGTGGACCTCCTTTCCTCTGTTCCATGGACCAAGTGAGGTCCAGAGCACTCTCCTATTGCCTTCTTCCTCCTTCCTCTCCCAGCTGTAGAGTTCCAAGTGGGGATCCACAGAACTGAGTCCCTGCTCTTACCTTTATTTCTCCTTTGTTTAACTCTCTGCCTACCTGTCAGTACCTTAATGTGCTGAGTGGATTTCTTAGCTGTAATTGTGTGTTGTGTAGAGGGTCCTTGGTTGAGGTATAGGTGTTTTATTGGTTGTAATCCCAAGAGGAGTTTTTCAAAGGTCCCTCTCATGCCACCATTTTGTTGCCCAGCTGATTATATTGTACTTAAAGTAAATGTTGATTTTTTACAGGGTTTTTTTTGACATTTTGTTATATTGAACATTTTAAAACTTCCTAGATACCCAATGAAAGTATATGTAATTTACTCATTTTTAAAAATATCCTGACCTTCAAGGGCAACTATACATAGAATTTGCAAAGAATTTATCTATCTCCCTATCTTTTTATTTGTTTGTTGTTGTTGTTTTTATATTTAGTAGGATGTTCTAAATAGAGATATAATGACATATAACATTGTATTAGTTTCAGGTGTACAACATAATGATTCAATACTTGTATACACTGCAATATGACCACAATAGGTCTAGTTAACCTCTTCTCCCCATTCTTTAAACCCAGTGCATTTAGTGTTTCATTTCTATGATCCCTATAAAGCAATAAATCTTAGTTGGAAAGCACATGTTGCCTTCTTTCCTTAACTTACACTGAAATCATTTGTAAAGAAAAATGTTACTGAAATTGGATATAAATACACTAAAGAAAAAATTTTAAAGGATATATATGTATGCATATATGTTCTATATATATGTATCTATGTATATATGTCAACTAATTTTAAAGTTTATAAGGAGAAGCAAAAGACCCAGAATAGTTAACACAGTAGTGAAGGGGAATAACAGAGTCAGAGGACTGATACTACCTGACTTAAAGACTTACCATAAAACTATAGTAATCAAGACAGGGTGTTGTTGGTGTGATAATATGCAAACAGGTGGAAGACAATAAAGCACCTAGAAATAGACTCACATAAATACAGTCAACTGATTTTTCACAAGAAAACTAAGGCAATAAAATGAAGAAATGATAGTCTTTTAAACAAATAGTGTTGGCACAACAGGACATCCACATGGGAAAGAAATGAATCTAGATACAGACCTTACACCCTTCACAGAAGTAAACTCAAATTGGATCATGGACCTAAATGTTAAAACACAAAACTATGAAACTCCTAGAAGATAACATAGGAAAAAAAATCTAGATGATCTAGGGTTTGGTGATCACATTTTTATGCCTTAAACACCAAAGCCATAATCTATAAAAAGAAGAATTCATAAGCTTGACTTTACTAAAATTAAAATTTTCAGCTCTGAAAGACACAGTCAAGAAATAAAAAGAGAAGCTACAGACCAGAGAAAATATTTGTAAAGGGCATACCTGATAAAGAACTGTTAATCAAAATATACAAAAAGCCTAAAATTGAATAATAAGAAAGCAAACAACTCTGTTAAAAAAAAAGTGGGCTAAAGACATTAAGAGACACCTCATCAAAACAAATATGTAGATGGCAAATAAGCACTTGAAAAGATGTTTCTCATCAGTGAAAAGTAAATTAAAACAACAAGGAGACACTACTACACACCTTTAGAATGGCCAAAATCTAAAACACTGACACTAGCAAATGTTGACACAAATGTGGAGCAACAGGAACACTCATTCATTGCTGGGAAATGCAGAATGGTTCAGCAACTTTAGAAGATAGCTTGACAGTTTCCTAAACATACTCAATATCATCCAAAAATTATGATCCTTGATATTTACCTAAAGGAGTCTCTTTTAGTCCACACAAAATCCTGCACACAGATTATAGCAACTTTATGCTGAATTGTCAAAATTGGAAGCAAGCCAAATGTTTTGTTCTTAAGTAAGTGAATGGATAAATAATCTGTGATACATCTAGACAATGGAATATTATTCAGTGTTAAAAAAAATATGTGCAATCAATCGAGGTAAAGACTTGAAAGAACCTTAAAAGCATATTACAATTTGAAATGGCTAAATAATGTTTGGTTTCAATTATATGACATTCTGGAAAAGCAAAACTATACAAAGAGGACAAATAAAAAGTTCAGTGGTTGCCAAGAATCTACACTAGAAAACAAGTGAGTTATTAAGCCATGAAAAGACACAGAGGAAACTTAAGTGCATATTACAATGTGAAAGAAGACCGTCCGAAAAGGCTCCCTACTGGTTTCAGTGTCTGTACTAGATTGCATTCCCAGCAACATGTGTGAGTTCTAATTGCTCTGCAGTATCTCCAGCTCACTCTGCTCCCTCAACTTCAGGGCTGTACTCATGCCTTTCCTGTTTTCTGTAACACCTTCTGCTCACCCTTCTTCTTCTAGTTAACTCCCACATATCCTTAAAACCTACTTTGAATTGATTAAGTAGAGAAGGCTTCTCTGACTGACACAGTGTCAGATGCCCCATGACATGTGACACCGTGTGCTTGTCCTTCACAGCACTTGATCACTGTCTGGTTTCCAATAGAATGCTCAGTTTCTGTCACAAAGTAGGCACTCAGAGAGTATTTGAGAAAATGAATTAATTAATTAATTATTATTGTTGAAGCTAAATGTTAGAAAAATCAAACTTCTTATGGAAACTAAGATTATTACTTTGGGCAAATGTGACATACTATCAAAAATGTTATCTTTCATTTACATAAATTTTCTTTTCTCACTCTTATGATATACATTTCTTATTAAAGGTATCCTAAGTTTTGTGTTATACATGGAATCTCTAGTTGGCTATTATTGGCATTTGTTTTTATTTTTTTAATCTGTATCCAGTTTTCAGTTTTCTCCTACTTTACTATAAAATTTTAATATAAGAGAAGTATGTGTTTTGTAGTATAAAATTATCTAAAACTGAAAGATTTTTTCTCTTTATCATAAACTACTCATTTGATCATAAAAATGGGGAAGGTTGTCTAGATTTTAGTGAAAGAATATTTCTTACTGAGAAGATATCTTCAGGGCAGTGTCCAGCCTTGAGTGTTCAACATGTTGACTAACTGTATTGGTTTGGAAAATTTTTATCTTAAAATTAACATCTATGGAAAACTTAGCACTTACATAGGTCTTTCATATGTCATTTTGTTATCTATTCAAACTTAAACACTTTAATGTAGGTATTATTATTACCAATAACCAATTGAGTCTCAGGGACATTAAGAGATATTTCCATGGCCATTAAAATATTGGGTCCCTGAACTAGTTGTTATACCCTAGTCCTCATTCTTTAAAGCTTATGCACATTCTTCTATATCATGTTGCTTTTCATTGTCTGTAAAAAACAGTCTAAAAGTATTTAATTGGATTCTAAGTGGGTTATAAGGTAAAAATTGTTCTAGAATATTCCTTCTGCAAGTTTTTATTTTCAGTATTTATATTTTATACACATATTTATTATTTAAAGAATAATTTCCAATTAATTTTCTTATAGGAACTTCCAGAAGTTTAGACTTTTTGGAAACAAGCATTCTACATCAGCAAGGACATTTGTCAATACATACCTCAGCAAGGTGGACCCTGATAGCAAAAAATTAAGCAGTAAGTTATATAGTCAGTGGAAAGGAGCTTCTATTCATAATTTACTTTTTTTCTGAGAAATGATAAGGTGTAATCAGAAGATTAATATTTTCTTTTCTAAAAAGAATGTATGTCCTGGAAATATCTTAACTGTGAAGTACAGTGACCCATTCCATGTCATTCCATGTCATAAATCTTTAAGACAAATAAAAGGAAATTTCAGGGTAATTACTGCTGTTTAAAACTTAGTTCTCTACTTGCCTTTGCTATAATATAAGTTGTATATCATCAGTGTTTTCTATGATACTGGTGTAAATGCTGTTCTTCTTTGCTGAAGAACATATTAGTATTTCTATATGTTAATAACATTTATATGTTTAATGTGTCTATATGTTCAATATATCCCATTTCTCACATTTAAATATGAATTTTAATGGTATTTATGATAAGAATACTTGTAGGTTGGATAGAAATTAACTGAGAGAAAATGGATCTCAACATTGTATGTCATTTCTTGTCTATTTTAGAACATCACTGTTAAATATTAGAGCTAAATGTTAACAGGATTGTTGAGGCATGTGTTTCCCTTACAGAATTCAGCAGCTGTTTGAAAGAAGACTGAGTACTAGTAGGTAACTCAAATGGCTGTCCTGTGGGTTTATGATGGAAGTGGTAACCCCAGCATCAAAGTCATCTCTCTCAAACTCTTCCACCAACACCACAGAGCTCCTGAGTTTACTGGACAACAATATTCCTGGGAACAGCACCCTTATCACTGTAGTGAAACTGAAGTGATTTGTCAATCTGCACTCCTTGCCCTGGATTTCTGTGTCTTCACAGCTGAGATGACAAGAGTTTTAACTGTTAGCTACCATGTGCCTTTGCAGTGACTGTGTCTCTGGGTTCACAGTGAGTGGATGATGCACAAGTCTTTGGACAACAGGTCAAATGATGCCTTGTCATGACAGAGCACCAGCCTTTGCATCTATATAATGGTGTTTGATATCAAGAGTGAAGACATGTTTAAGGTTCTGAAACCCAGTATACTGCTAGAGAAGATTCATTTTGACAGCTACATCAGTAGTGTTTCAGGAGCTGTTGTTATCTTATATGCAGACAGTCTGACAAGTTCCTCCCTCAGTTAACGAATGATGTGATTGACAGGTTTGGTTTTCCAGATCTCAGTGACAACTGACCCAAAGATGCCTTGGTTTTCTTAGCATAGGGGTGTACAGAGCTCTCTCTTCTGGAAATTCATGGTAGGTGATTTTTGTTCACTATAATTTGATACTGATAATATTACTTCTGAAACATTTTATGCTAATAAAAAGATAGCACTGGCATTTATAGTGTCAAACAATCTTATAGCAAATTGATATGCACATTTTTATACTTTTTAATGTATAAAAATGGAAAGTAATATTTCAACCCCAAGTTGTTCTGCTTGCAGTTCCCTGTTACTTTTCTTCCACCATAGAATGATGGCATGCCACAAAAATTTATTTTAAAAAATACATATTTATATACCTACAGTACATTTCTTCTAACCACAGATCTTCTAAAAGCATAAGACAGAAGGAAGAGTATGTATGATTTCTTTCATGCTCACTGCCTCATATACAAGAGTCTAGGTATGGACATAATACTTTGAATGACATTTTTTTAATGGTGGTCCCATTGATTGGACATACACTTATTTCTTACTGGGGAGCTTTCATCTTAATGTGAACTATTCTTATTTGGAGAGAGAGTTGTTATTCCAACAAATTAGAAGAATATTTTACTTCCTTTTTTTGGTACTTATAAGACATTTACAGGATGCAAAATAGGAAGTCTCTATGGACATCTTAAACTCTGTTAGTCATGTGTCATTATTTTTTAAATTATTTTTTTACCTTCCATTTGTGCATTGCTTTTCAAGTTTTACTTTATATTTTGGTCAACTGGCAGAGGTAGTAGCAAACAATAGGCCAATATTGAAGCTAATAAGTAAAATGAGGATTTTGTATAGGATAAAGAAATGTCAGGTTATTCAAAACTTAGTTTAACCCAGTTTTTTAAAAAGCTGTTTCCTTCCATTAAGAAATAAGATGTTAGAGACGGCTAAACCCCTCCATCCATTCCCCTTTATTTCTTCTCAGAGTTAATTATGATTTTGAAATTAATACATATTACTCCATGGCTTTTTAATACTTTACATATTTGCTACTGTGACAACAATTTATTTTTAAAGTTTAAAGTGTCTGTTCATAACTTTGAACTATTAATAATTGTTCACTAATAAAAATACCAATTTACTATATATTGTTAATGGCTACATACATATGAAATAAAACATTTTTCTTTATAATACATCACTATCCAAAGCTATGAAATTATACTTTAAACTTAAATGTCTTCAATTTTATTAAATACAGTAATATCAGAATAGGATTACAACACCATCCTACTTACTATATGCATGGTGATGTTCTTGTAGATGGTATTAAACTTCTAGCTTTTTTTTCTGGCTGAACAATCATTCTTACTTTTTCAATCCCAATATATATTTAAAGTAAAATAACCAAAGTGGTAGTTGAGATAAAACACTAACTTATTAAATAGACAAAATAAAATGTGAGTAAGTGACAGTGCTTGTCTTTTGCTTATTTTTAGGGTTACACAGTGTGGGCACACACCTCATTGCCATTGCTCATTTTCATAGCTCTGATCTGAAAGTGCTTGAAGTCACTGAAAAAAGCCTTGATTTTTGATGAAGGTGACCTGGCCGACCAGGATGTGGATCCAGTGCATACCTTATTGAGCAGATAAGCCTGGGTCAACTCTGGCATGCAGTCATGGACATCTAATCTCTCAGTGTAGTTGTTAAACCAAATCATCACTTACAGAATGATGCAAAGCTTCAGTGAAGACATTTAGCTTGTTGAATACACAATTCCTGTGGTTACTTATGCAAGTCAGGTCTTATATGTTTTCAGTATTGTGAATTAATCCCTTTGTGCTGAGTGTGATCAGTATTAGCTTTGTAGAATTATCTACTTCTTGATCAAGCAGTGAAATCAGGTATTGGTTTAGAAGTTTAAAGTCATGATGTATAGGTTCTTCACAGTTAATGAACTTTTTACTAAACCTTAAAGGTATACAACTGAAGACTGTCTGAGGTTGCTGGCTAACTCTAGTTTTCATTGAGTTAGTTACTCTGCTTTTTTGATGGTTTTATTCTTTGTGTGTCAGAGTTCCAAACTCAAGAGCCAAAATATTTTTATACATATATAGACATATAGCCATAGCCTATTGGAATTGTATGCAATACACTACATTCACACATTTTAATAGCATTTCATTAATTTTCAGTTTAATTGGAAAGGAGGTTAATATCAGACACGAATTACCTTTTTTTATTGTTAAATTTATGGGGGACATTGATTTGTTTTATTGTTAAATCCTAGTGAGTTATCTTAAAGGGAAAAACAAAGTCTAACTTCCATTACAATATATAAAATGGGTATCACCAATTCTCATTCTGAATTTTGTACATAACTAGCTTAGGGTATTGCTTAACCCTTTTTAAAAATGCATTTACATAAACATGAATGTTCAAATTCTTTGATATTTTTAAAAGCATATTTGACATTATTTTTTTTTATTGTTAGACTTAAGTGTGATGACATGGTTAACTAGAATTACATAGGTTCCAGGGGTACAATCTACAGTGCATCGTCTCTGTGGTGCATACTGTGTTCACCTCCCAGTGTCAACTCTCTCCATCACCATATATTTGACTCCTCTTTTCTCCTCTTCCTCCCCTTCCCCACTTGCCCTCAGGTAACCTCTATACTATTGACAATGTTCATGAGTTTTTGTTTCAGTTTTATATTTCACACATGAGTGAAGTCATATGTATGATTCCTAGTTTTTTCTGTCTGGCTTATTTCACTTATCATGATGTTGTCAATGTCCACCCATTGTTGCAAATGGCAATATTTCATCTTTTCTTATAGCTGATTAATATTCCATTGTGTATATGTACCACAGCTTCCTTATCCAGTCATCTATCAAAAAGCACTTTGGCTTTTTTCCATGTCTTGACACTGTGAACAGTGCTGTGATGAACATTGGGGTGCATAAGTTTTTGTAGACTAAGGTTTTTAAATGTGGTGGGTAGATACCCAGAAGGGGGATTACCGGGTCATTTGGTAACTCCATTCCTATTTTTATGAGGAAACTCCACACTGACCTCCATAGCAGTTGTTCCAATTTGCACTCCCACCAGCAGTGTACCAGAGTTCCTTTTTCTTCACATTCTCTCCAGCACTTGTTATTCCTTGTCTTCCATTCAAACCAGTGTAGGTGTGAAGTGGTATCTCCATGTGGTTTTGATTTGCATTTTCCTAATAGTTCATGAAGATGAGAATTTTTTCCATATATCTGTCTGCCATTTATATGTCTTCATGGGAGAAGTGTCTGTTCCAGTCCTCTTCCCAGTATCAATAATAAAAACAGCTTGGTATTGACAGAAAAACAGACACGCAGATCAATGGAACAGAATGGAAAGCCCAGAAATCCACAAATATATGGACAAATAATTTTTGATCAAGGAGCAAAAAATGTCCAAATGGGGAAAAGAAAACCTTTCAGTAGATGGTGCTGGAAAAACTAGAAAACCATATGCAAAAAATGAATCTGAGCTGTGAACTGTCACCATATACTAAAATTAATTCAAGATAAATTAAAGGACTCCACATAAGACCCAAAACAATAAACTGTATAGAAGAAAACATTGGTACTAAACTTATAGACCTAGGGTTCAAGGAGGGCCTCATGAACCTGACTTCAAAAGCAAGGGAAGTAAAAGCAAAAGTAAATGAATGAAACTACATCAAACTAAAAAGCTTCTGCACAGCAAAAGAAACCATCAACAAAACCAATAGACAGCAACCAAATGGGAGAAAATATTTGCAAACAACACATCTGATAAGGGACTAATATCTAAAATATATGAAGAACTAGTACAACTCAACAATGATAAAACAAATGACCCAATCTCTGGTGTAATTTTATTCATCAGTAACATTGTATGTTCAAAGCAGCATTTTAGTTGATCATTTCAAATAGTGGAGAAAGAAAGAAACTCTATTCCAATGTAAAACCTCCTAAGAAGAAAATAAAAAAAGAGTTGTAAACACATATGCTTGCAAACAAAGGTTAGTCATAAAGTCCCAAAAATATCACTGGATTTTTCTCTGTCAGTGCTCATGTTAGCTGTCAAAGAGTAGACTTAACTGAAGAAGTGCCCACATGCCGGCAGGGGTTGGCCCACTGTGACAGCCAGATACTACTAGATTGTACTATTTCAGGTAGAATTTCAACCTGTGATGCGGTACTCAGCTGTGCTGTGGCTCAGTAGGCAACCTCAGAACAACAAACAAACAAAAACAACTGAACAACAAACAAACCTCTGAACAACAAACAAACAAAAACCCCATGCACCTGTTTCACTGTGAATAGTGAATGTAAAGGAAGAAAGGAAAAACTGAAAGCTTGTTCTGTCACAGAGATGAGCTGCTATTATTCACAAAGAACATTCCATGAAGCATGTTTTAAAACAGGTTCCAACATTTTGGCTTCCTTGGGCCACATTGGGAAAAGAAGAATTTTCTTGCACCACACATAAAATACACTAATACCAACAGTAGACAATGAACTAAAAATAAAAAAGTACATGCATTTTTTTGGTAATAATTTAAGAAAGTTTGTAAATTTGTGTTAAGTCACATTCAAAGATTGTTTTAAAACCTTGTTATATCTGAGAGGCTTAAATGCCAATATAATTGTTTCAGGGCAACCCCAGTACAGACGTGGTCTCTGTGAGACTTCCACCTGACCCCAGTTTTAAGTCATACAAATTCAATGTTAAAGGACACCCTGCAATGATAAAATAAGTAGCCAACATGAGTGCCTAGCAGTGCTGGGGCTTGCTGCTTTGTAAGCTTTGGAAACACAATTTATGCAACAGATGTCCAGATATGACTCTATTAATGAAAGAAGTTTATGTGTCTTTTACAAATGGTTTTCCTATCTTACATTGCAATGACCT
This sequence comes from Lyroderma lyra, assembly GCA_004026885.1. Classification (NCBI taxonomy): domain Eukaryota; kingdom Metazoa; phylum Chordata; class Mammalia; order Chiroptera; family Megadermatidae; genus Lyroderma; species Lyroderma lyra. Next base: position 5,802 of record PVJL010010195.1, on the reverse strand, counting down.
TTTGACAGGTGAGATCTATTTTGTCTCCAGTAAACACATGCCATGAGGATTTTATATGTACATCAGGAGTGTGAATCCACTAACACAGTGTATGTAAATGCCAGATGTGGTGAGGTTTTATTTTATAAATGTTATCAGATAAAATAACTCCTAAAAAAAAAGGTGAAAGGAAACTATTTGAATGTTTCCACCTGGATGTACCAAAATGATGCTGAAACAAAGAATATACATTTAATATAAACCATATAACATCAGTCATATGGTTTATAATAAGTGCATATTCTTTTAATCAATGAATGAAGCATTAAAAAGTAATCATTGAAAGATATTTTATTGTATAAATGATCTGAAAATTAAGTACAAGAATTTTCCATTGTGTGCTTATGTTGACAGCACTGTGTAAAACACCATGGTAATGTTTCATTACCTTGGTATATCTGTGTCTACAGCTGTGTTCACATTGACATGTGGTAGTGTCTTGATGAATGGTGTTCATTATTGTTGTTGCATATTCTTGTGTGCTGTCATGAGAATGTTGGAGTTTGAATTAGGGCAACCAACAAACATTAAATTTCTTGTTAAACTTGGCAATAATGGAAGTGAAATCAGGGACATGTTAGTCCAAGTTTATGGGGATAATGCCATAATGAAGATAGCAGTGCACAAATGAATTAAACGTTTTTCTGAGGGGACAGAAAGCATCACTGATGAAGAGACATCAGTGCAGCTCATAAAAACAGAACTGACAGAACATTGTAAAAATTCATTGAAGTGTACGTCAAAATCACTGGCTGACTGTGAGAAACATGGCAGACCACGTAAACATTGATAGAGAAACAGGGAAATCTAAACTTGAAAATCTTGACATGAGAAAGGTGTGTGCAAAAATGGTCCTAAGGGAGCTCACTGATAAAAGCAAAGGGAAGTCAAAGTTTGCCAAGACCTTTTGGACAGGCAAGATGATGTTTTGGGCCATATTATCACTAGTGATGAAACATGGGTGTACCAATATGATGCTAAAGCAAAGCGTCAAAGTGTACACTGGAAGTCAGCTAATTCTAAATGACCAAAAAGTTTCCCTAAGTCCAAATCAGGAGTCAAAATGTTTTTTTGTTTTTTTGTTTTTAACTAACTTGTTTATATCATAAGGATTGTTTAACATGAATTTGTACCAACTGGACAGTCAACCAAGTTTACTATTTGGAAGTGCTGACAAGCTGTGTATAAAGAGAAAAACAACTTGAACTTTTTACCAACAACTCATGACTCTTGTGTCATGATAATGCTCCAGCTCACACAGCACTGTCTGTGAGTTTTTAGCCAGTATCTTCCCTACTCACCTGATTTGCACCCCAATTATTTTTTTTCTTTACCTGAAGATAAAGGAAATATTGAAAGGAAGACATTTTGATGACATTCAGGATATCAAGGATAATATGATGACAGCTCTGATCGCCATTCCAGAAAAAGATTCCTAAACTATATGAAATTTCCATATGTAAAATTATTTGTTTTACAAATTATTTAATTCCATATTTTAGAAATTAAAAAGTTAGAGATTCAGCCTGGGGGGTGCTGGTCGGAGCAGCTTGTTTTAAAGTGTATTTTTTTCTGATACAATTTTAACATTAATTAAACTTTAAATGTTATACTATTTGGGTTTTATCTAAAACAAAGATCATGCAAACATTTACGTGGTACATTGCTTCATTTATAATTTCAACAAGTATTATCTTAGAAGATTTATTCAGATGTCTCTAACCTTAACAGAAGTCTAAAAAGTTAATCTGCATGAAACGAAATGTTATCTGTTACCTTTATAAAACTAACAAGTTAATTCCTTGTTTTGGATAAAACTCTAGCTTAGTCTTGTCTAATGTAAAATAAAGTATATCCACTACTTGGTATGCTGCTGATAGACTTATAGTCTTATGAACACTTCTTCAACACTTCAATGGGGCTCACTCTTTTCTTTGTCGCATACTTCTTCAGTTTACTAACATTGCATACATACTTCCCCATTTGAATCAAAGAGGAAAGACTGTGAAATTAATGGCTACTCATAATTTTCTTGAGATTAACAGAAAATAGAATTGTTTGTGTTTAAATACAACTATGTGAAAGGTTTAAAATCTCATGCACTGAAATAAAAATATTTTTAAAATATTTTCTGTATAATTGCATAATTGCAAGACATCTAAAAAGACAAAAATATGTTTTTTTTACTGTTTTATTATTTTTTCTGGTTTTAGGCTCTTGAATACCCAACCCACATCCAAAAGAAACGGGTAAAATATATTTAATACCTATAGATTCCAGCTGCTCAGCTACCTGGCTGATCTTATCTTCTACTTCGGAAAGTTTCTCTCTTCCTCTAACCAGTCATTTTTTTCTACTATTAATTTCCTTAAAACAAAAAGTGTTTTGTTTCTTTCACTATATGTCATAAAGTAATCCATGATATATCTTTAAGTATATCATAGTTGGTGCTTCCCAGAAAGCAATTTGCATAATACCATTAAAAACATCACATGCCAGGAAGAAACATTCCTGCCATGAAAATTAATATTACAATTTTATAATAGCATCTTGTCTAATAACAGTACTACTAATATAAAAGTTTCTAATAACAGTACTGATATAAAAAGTTTTCTATATGAACTTATCATAAAGATAAAATCATCAAAGCTAATTAATAATAAAAATTATTATGACTGTTATTTATCAAGAATACTTGTATATAGGAGCATTACATTATTAGACAAAAAGTTACTATTTCTAGTACTTTCAATAATAATAGCTAATTTATTTAGCCATTACTATTGCCACAATCAATTCTTAGACCATTACATGTATTATCTTAATTACCACAATATGGAGTTTCCTGATGGTGTAGTGACTAGACTTCAGTGCTCTCAATGCCACAACCTGGGTTTGATTCCAAGCCAGGTATCCCCCAAAACAAACAAACCCCACAATAACTCTACAAGAAGAGTAGTATTAAAAAAAGAAGAAGAAGAGAGAAACTAAATACCTGGACCAATGCTTAGACCTAGCAAGTACTGACTTCATTATTTACCCATATTGTCTCATATGGTATCATTAATAACACCGGTCTCTCAAAAATTACTTATTGAACACCTAGACACACACATTTCAAGTCCTAACTATGGATGTCTCCCTTCTTCATGAACTCTGGGGAGAAACATAATAAACAACTGAGGAAGTTCTATAGGGCAGCAGTAAATGTTTTGTATTCTACACACTACATTACCTGTTGCTTAGAAAACATTTCCCAGGTCAATTGTTTCACAGCTGTTATTAGAAAATAAAACTCATCTCCTTAGGAAAAGCATAAGTGTAATGGGCTTAGAGATGGAAGAGGACTGTTTTTATAGACTATGCAGGAAAAAAATGGCCAGAAATTATCTGATACCCCTCCTATTGAGAAGTAAAGTCTTTTTACCTTGAATTTGGGTGGGGACATTAGTGATAAAAATTTGACTGTGAAATGAAGCCCAATGATATAAGAAAAACAATCCCATCTTGCACATTACATACTTAAAGCAACATAAACCTTCCATACTATCCCACCTCTCTCCCATATTACATTTGAAAAAATGCTCATAATGTAACCTATCAGTAGTAAAAACATCAATCTGGCATCTCAAAAATGACAAAATCTTAAATCACACTGCATGCAGGCAAGAATTTTCATCTAACATTGTACTGGTACTTTCAACTCTCAGTATTCACTTTGAAGAATGGGTGGCATAATTCATTGAATTTGATTAATGAGAAATTTAATTTAAATGTAAGAATGAAACACACAATATTTTTTGAAATTCAAAGCATTACAAACTAATGAATGAAATCACAATGTAAATAACACAAAGCTAGGATTCTGCTCAGCTTCCCATCCTTGCTTTCAGTACCTGCATAAATTTTTCCTTGAAATTTTAAACATTACTCATTAAAACTCTATAATCAATCATATATTTTTTTATTCAAAAGATACACTCCAAAGCACTTCTTTCATTTCAAATGACTCTTCTATGTCCAAATTTTACTCACAATATTTTTCATCCTAACCCAAAAAGAAGAGCTCATTCCTAGGTTTACTGATACAAACCGTATCAGTGGCCCAGAAGTTCATGATGAATGGCACATTTTTAAACTCTGAATAGAATCCAAAGGATGATTAAAGTATACAGCTTGCAGTAAAAGAAGTTAACAACTCACTCAGCACCATGATGTCAATGGAGTGTTAATATTCACTACCAGTTTCAAAATATATACATCAGAATCTCATTATTCCTGGTATTAATAGTTATATTTTACAAAACTTGCCACAAACCCCAAATTAGTGAATACTCCTAAGAGAAAAACAGGATAACTTTCCTGTGAGCCTCTGATCACAGCATTTTCATGCATCAATCATGACATAACATTTTTATGTATTTCTGTTTAAAAGTACCTTATTTAATATATGTTGTTGATTCATTAACAATGAACTCACAATCAGCAGCATTATAACTAATGCCTGAACAAAGAGTGTCTGACACTGCCTTCTGACACTTAGGAACACTAGACAGCACTTCGACACTACACATGGGTCAATTTTAAACAGCAAAATCACCAACAGTAAGTATAAAAATGTGGCACTATATATACTGCAAAAAGGACAGTTATTTAGGGAATGAGAGCAGAACAAGAAGGCAGAGTGTCACCTTCTTTGACCTTCATGGGAATGAGCACAGTGGGCATTTCAAATTTTTCACCATTCTCTGCATGTCTACAAATGACCACTAAAGCTCCACGAATATTGATTTTGGGGACAGAAATCAATTTACACAAGAGGGGAAATTTGCAAATAGAGTATCTACAGATAATGAGAATCAACTGTAATACCTTTCATTACAGTTGTAAAGGGACTTAAAAGTCTGTTACATTTCTTTTTATGATAAGAACGTGCTATAGAAATGTTTGAATATTTGGAGTCTCCAAATACATATCTCAAGGGCCTACCATGTACCCCTGCAATTAGGCATCAGAATACATACGCACACAACCTTTCCCTCTAATATATAAAGGCACTAAACATGTTTATTCATGTATTTAACATATATTTATCAAATAACCACCATATGCCTTTATGGCACCACCATTCTCCTGCCACAAGGCAGTGACTCAGGATTTGCCTCCAGCGGAAATATTGGACATTCTCCACAGAAATTAAACTCTTTCAAATAAGCAAAAGCTGCTAGTGTGAATGGTGGTGTCCTAGATGAAGCCCTCCTCATTCTGGTATCCGGAGGGCTAAGTGCCAGTCAGCCGACTCCCTACGGGCTCATCCTAAGGCAAAGCCTGTCAGTCACAGATTCCCTGTCTCCACCCTGCCCGCGCACACACACAGATTTCCCAGCCTGAATCCTCACCCAAGAGAGATCTAGCAGGAACACTGTGTTTCTTACATGAAGATATAAACTAGAGTGTATGATTTGGTCTGATAGTGAATAATACTTAAGTAGTAATGATAATGATATGAATGCTATTTTTTGGTTTTCAAATTTTAGATCGACCAAGTATAGAAGATAGCATATGCTTGTAGGTATAATATAATTATCAGTAATCTTGAAAATAGAAATGCATAGCTAGGAGAAAATAGGATTTTTCCAAGGTAAGGGAAGAGGGAAGATGGAATAAAGGAAAGGGGTACTCATAGAGGTTTAAATATATTAAAATTACAAAGGAAATGATAACAGCTTTGATTTGGATAACTATCAAACATGGAGAGGAAAG
>PVJL010010194.1:0-51283 GCA_004026885.1 Lyroderma lyra | reverse complement strand
CGCGCGCGCACACGCACGCACACTCACACGCATGCACACGCGCGCGCACACGCACACACATGCACACACGCACGCACATGCACACGCACGCGCGCACAGGCAAACATTTACGTTGCCCCCGAATACTGGCACCTACTCCCTACCCCAATGAGGTCACTAAACCTGGATTTCTGAGGCAATTAGTGGCCCACCTGTGCTCCGCCAGACCGACAGGAAGCCCACCTGTCTGAAGTTAGGAAAGCCCGTTATGCCTCCCCACTGTCTGCCACCTGCCTCGTTAAATCAGACGACCATTCTTCTGCTATGTAAATGCTATTTTTTAAAGCTGGAGTATTATTTTCCTTCTACATCCAACAGTTACTGCAGGGAGAAAGCACAGGGCACAGGGCTGCGGGGACAGAGCGGGGAGGAAGGGAAGGAAGCAAGTGCTGGAAACAAAGGAGGAGGAGAGATCATTCTTAAGACAAGGTGCGGCCACGGCTCATTGCAATAGACTGTAATGCTATGAGCGCTGCGGGCAGGGGAAACTCCCCCCGCCCCCACCCCGTGTCTGCAGGACAGTTCCTGCAGGACCAAGTGAAAACAAGGGAATCCCACCGCCCCCAGGGAAGTGGTCAGTGAGACCTGCTCTGGGAACCTGCCATGCCACCCCTGCATATGTTGTGCCTTCATTCAAACACAATTCTAAGCTTTTTTGGTCAGTGCAGATGCCCTTTTTCCTGCCCCCCCCACACCCATTATTTTGGGGTGTACTGTTTTTCTTTAATAAATCCACTGCTTGCTTGGCTTTGTGTGCATGGCTGATTCGTCCATCCCGGAACACCCTCCTGAGACAATATATGAACCCTTGTTCTGCAGTAACAGCCCCTTAGCAGCAGCTTTCCCCATTAAAAACCGTCCAGCCAGTCACCTACAAAAGAACTGGTCAGCAAGAGGGACTGGGGAAGCAAGCGTTGGGGGTGCCTCACCCCGCCCAGGAAGGGGTTCCCATGAAGTAATGATGATAGGAGAAAGAACGAAAAAAATCGCTGACTACCATATATACTGAATATTACCTATTTTGTGTTAGAAAGACAGGCAATGAAGACAGAATAAGAGCTAATGCTGTGTTGACACTGAGGAAATGAAAACAAGTCAAGCATCAGAAATCAATCCAGTGGCGCTGAACACCAACTTGCCCTCCAGATGTAGCTCTACAAAAAGGTCGGAACCAGATTCGAGTGGACAGAGAGTAGGACCTGCTGGAAACATCAGGTCTGGACAGATCTTCTGCATTAAAAAAAAAAAAAAAAAAAGAAATTATGACAAGAATAAGTAACAAATGCAATTTTATAAACGACATAAAAATACAGATAGATAATATTATCCTAAAGACTCAATGGGAGCACAGACCTCCGGTAATGACTTACTACAAAAATTGAAAGAAATCTTCAGAATTCAAGAAGTAATGGTCTCTATAGAACAGGAACAGATATCCATAACTAGAGAACAAGTGATGAGAATAAGACAGCAATGTGAGATGAACAGGAAACTGTGTGAAATAAATAAATAAATAAATAATAAAGGACTAAAGTAAAAACAAAATGTAACGATGGACTTAGGATCTGCACTGGAAGCCATGGGGGAATAACACTGCAGACAATCAAATCAGTAAAATGGAGACGATTCTGAGAAAATAAAAGAACAAGATAAAAATGATAAAAGAGAAAAATAATAGATATAGAAAATCTAATAAAATAATATAGAAAATATATTTTCTATAAAATAATACAGAAAATCTAAAATAATAGCTATAGAAAATAGTAGATACAGAAAACCTAATAATAGAGAAAACCTAATAGAAAACCTAATAATAGATACAGAAACCTGAATTTTAAGGAAAAAAACATGAGATGGAACAGAGTTGTAATCAAAGAAAAAAAAATTTAATGTTTTTTAACCTTGAAAAAAAATCTTAGAATATCCAGATCAAGACTCTACTACATTCCAGGCAAACTGAATATACTGACATATCTAGAAGCATCCATGAGAGCTTCTAAAGGTCAGAGACAAATAAAAGTAGCCTATAAGTGTGTGAGCAACTGGGGGTGGGTGAGGGTTGGGTGGAACAGGGATGTTTACTCTCAGAAAAATCAAACGAGACTTAGGTTTCTCTTTTGCCACAGTAAATTTCATAAAGATAAAAAAAAAATCTACAGAATTTTTTAAGAGAACATTTTTACCCAGAATGCAATGCACAGACAAGTTGCCTTTCCTGTGCAAAAATAACAGAAAGCTAATTTCAGATATTAAAGTCCTTAGGAAATATATTCCCCCAGAACATGTCTTGAAAAAAAAAATTACTTAAAGACACACTCCTTCCAACTGAGAGATGATATGAATTAAACAATGTAAGAATGGAACTACTTTATTGTTCCTTTGAAGAATTAACAATGAGCAGTGAAAGAAATTATACATTTGATATACATTAAATAACTATTGCAAAAAATTTTGCTTAGAATAGAAAGCAAATGGCAAAATGTATCCATAAAGGAAAAAGTTACATTAAAAATGGCAACAATGTAAGTCTTAAATCTAAGTTTGTATTAACAAAAATGGGGTACTGCTAGGGAAAAGAATAAAACCATGGTAACTTTCTCATCATTAAGGGAATTTTGAAGCTATGGTTTATTCTTGATTTTGAAAATTTGAGGAATATAAAAAACAGTGTTTTAAAAAAGCAATTTCGGAGTTCCCTGGTGGTGTAGTGGCTTAAGGCTTCAGTGCTGTCAGCGCTGCGGCCTGGGTTTGATTCCCAGCCAGGGAACTACCCGATATAAATTTAAAAAATTTAAAAAAAAATAAAAAAGCTATTTAAAGACAACCAATAGCAAGAAGCATTTATCTCCATATGTTGAGATCTTGCTTCCAGATGTGTCCTCTTTTTGGCTCAAATAAATTTTTATAAATTTTTATAAACATTAAAAAAAAGACAACCAATAGTAAAACTTAAAATAGTAAGATTACTTTTCAATATTTCCTTAATAAAGTAATAAAAGTACATTTTTAAAGTAAATAAAACATACTGTATAAAGAAAATAGTCAGAAAAAGGATAAAACATATAAATTATGATAAAATTATAAATGGGTAAAACCAGACCATTTAAGGACCAATAATTTCAAATTGGTTTCAGAAATAAAATGCAACTCTATGCTACTTACAAGAAACCCAACAAAAACTTAAGTGAGCCAGACAAGAAGTATAAGAATCGGTAAATATGTATCTAATAAGTACAAGAAAAACCTTACAAACCAGCAGTCAAGCCAAAAAGCAATAAACAGGCCAAAGATTTCCTTTTACATTGATAATAGGTATGATCTACCACTAAGGGAAAAGAGTCATACCCATTTTTGTACACCAAATAACACAGCAGGATTTAGTAAGTAATCCCCATGTATCACTTTATAAAAATAATAATTCAAGAAATTAAATCATGAAAACCTTTGAAAGTAGAAGACTATCCTACCGTCCAGCAGTTCCGGTGGTCCCTACATTGTTCACACTGTTTCCAAGGCAGAGTGCCAACCAGGCCTTGTCTCCTCGGTTCCTACTCAAGTCTGGTGCTGCCCCCACTTCTGTAAGCTACCCAACACCTTTAGCAACTGATTCTTTTTCTGCTTAGGTTAACTGAAGTCTGTTTTCATCATTTGCAACCAAGAATCCTGACTCCTGCCCCTCTCTAGATAAATGGTCAAAGAACATAAAATGGAAAATCACACAAGAAATACAGATGGTTAATGAATATTTTTATTTAAATCTCTCCATGTCAGATAAATTATTTCCAGAAAACCAAAGAAATAATTTGAGGTTAAAATTAGCACATTATTAAAATAATATTTTGAATTAGTAAAGATATGGAGAAATGGTAGGAGCACAGAGTTATACAATCATTTTAGAAAGCAATTGGAATATATAATACCAAAACCCTTCAAGATGCCTACCAGTTTTTAACATATTAATCCTTATGCTAGGAATTTATCCTAGTAACTGTTTATGCAAAGAATTATATATAAGGGTATTCATTTTAGCTTTATATTTTGAAGTTAAAAAGTATAAGGAATGTTTGTTTAACAATATGAAAATCGTTGAGTATGTACAGTAGAACCTTTCTATCAAGAATGCACTTGCACTTAACCAACTTGCCTGACTGGTCAGTAGTCTTCAGTGACTCTGAAACACCCTGCACATTCCTCACTCAGACACCATTCCCTTCCCCCCACCACAATTAGGTGAGCACTCACCGAGAGTGGGATGTGTTTATGCCTAGGCCTATTTATGAACTCAGTGTCTGCTGCTGTCATTAGGAATGCAAAAACAGGAAGACAATAGTTATACTATCGTTTCTATAATTTTTTTTTTTTTTTGTATGTGGCTGGGAATCGAACCCAGGCCACAGCACTGACAGTGCCAGCGCCGAAGCCTTAAGCCACTACACCACCAGGGAACTCCAATGTTTTAACTTCAATGTTTTGCAAAATTTAGCTGAAAGCAAATTGTTAAAAAAAAAAGAAAGGAAAAAGAGGAAAGTAGGAAGGAAAAGAAGAAGGAGGGACAGGAAGTTACTATTACTAGACAATAGCAAGCACTGGAGGAAATCAATAAAGTCCAGAGCAGTGATTCTCAAGAATTTTGGTCCTTTTACAGTCTTAAAAATAATTGAGGACTTCAAAGGCCTTCTGTTTATGTGGGAAATATATACCAATATTTACAATATTAGAATTAAAACTAAGAAATTTATAAACTTTGAATTCATTTTTAAAATAACAATAACCCACACTTGTTAATATAAATAACATAGTTTTATGACAAGTAAATATATTTTCCAAAATTAAAAAAAAATTAGAGTGGGAACATTGTTTTAATCTCTGATGCCTGGCTTAATCACAGGTAGATGGAGTCTTACATTGCTTCAATGTTCAATCTGTTGTGGTATCACATGTCATGTAGCTGCTAGAAAACCCTGCTGTATACTAATGAGCAAATGAGAGGCAATAATGCCTTAAGATTATTATGAATATAATTTTGGCTCCATAGGCATTCGTATAGGGTCTTGGAAATCTCTAGGAGCCCATGGACCACACAGTGAGAACTGCCAGTTTAACAGGGGTTTGTGCTCAGACCACTTGTAATTGTCTCTAAGATTCTGAAACAATTCAAACAAATACAAACAAATACAAACCCTAGAAATCAGAAGTGCATTATGGATATTGTTTAACAAGAAAGCACAGATTGCCCATCATAATTAAATAAAAGACCCTGACCTACATTTTTCAAAATGTGAATGAAGCATTTTTCAATATGCTTCAAGTGTTTTTTTAAATGTTTAAGAAATATATGTGTTTTAAAAATATTCCACATCATTTACTTTAATCTTCCCCACTAGTTATTTCACTGTGGGCTGTAATTACTTAAGCACTCATTATTCCACGTAGGCATCTCAGGCTACGTGGTTGCAGGTTTAGTAAACTCGGTGGCTAGAACACGTCAGAATTCAGGGTTGGCATCTCTGAGACGGTCTTGGTTTTTGCCCGTGTTGGCAAGATGGCAGCCACAGCTTCAGGAGGCCAATGGCAGGAAGGTAGGGCTGGGGTAGGCGATGGGGGGGTTTGCCTCAAGCTTCTCTCTCCTTAGCAAGAGGAAAATCTTTTCCGAAAGCCCCTAATAGACTTCCCTTTAAGTCTCACTGGCCGAACTAAGTCACATAGTAACCCCCAAACTATTCACTGGCAAAGAATGGGATGGTTGTGACTAGCTTACAATCACAGGTGTGTCATTTAGATCAACCTCATTTCATCCTCCCCCCTTCTCTCAACAGGCTCTTTCCACACATCTGAACAAATCATGGTCATTTTGGAAGGGGAGATACCAAAATGTAACTATTTGCTTTGGGTTTATGAGTTCATTTTATTTTTTTTCTACTTTTAAATTTTTATGTTTTTAATTTATTTATTAAATTTGTTGGGGTGACATTGATTAGCAAGATTATATAGATTTCAAGTGTACAATTTTACAACACGTCGTCCATGTGCTGCATTGCGTACTCACCACCCAGAGTCAGTGCTCTGTCCATCCCGCGTACTTGACCCTCCGCCCCCAGCACGCCCTTCCCCTTTCCCCCCCGGTAACCACTAACTTTTTGTCTTGAGTCCATGACTTTCTGTTTCTCTGTATGTTTGTCTTGTTGTGAGTTGGTTTTAATTTTCTTCCTCATAGCTTTTTTTTTTCTGATTTTTTCCAATGGACACATCACTTTAATAAATTTTAAAAAACACTAGTTTTAATGATTTTTGGAATAAGATAATATATTCATTTGTATAGCAGTTTTATATACATTATTTTCTTACCTGTAAAATCAGGATGAAAATTATAGTTCATAAGAAAAACGTAATACATGTAAAATGCCAGCAATATTATCTGGTAGATAATGGGAGTTCATGAAATGCATGCTATTGTTATTATTTCACATATACTCGATGACGTAGGTAGGACAGAAATTACTATTTTAATTTTACAGATCAGGCAACTGAAACTGAGAGCGCAGTGACTTGTCCAAGATGACCCCCCTGGCCAAGATCAGTGTTTCTTCCAATTATACCATCACTTTTCATCATCCAAGGTACAGATGATAGAAAAGAAAATTCTATTCTTAAAATCCAAGAATTTTTGTGATAGGACTTAGTAAAAATTTATTATACTAGATCTATTTTTGGTGTTCAGATATAATGCACATAACATTAACTTCACCCTTTTAAAGTGAACAATTCAGTAATTTTTAGTCTATTGCCAACCTTGTGCAACCATCAGCACTATCTAATTCCAGAACACTTTCCAATCCCCCCAAAAACCCCAATATCCATTAGCAGTCAATCCTCACTCCCTTCGCCCCCAAGACCCTGGACATCGCTAATCTCTTTTCTGTTTTTATGGATTTGCCTATTCTAAAAATTCCCTATAAACAGAACCATGTAATATATGTGACCTTGTGTCTGGCTTTTGAGCATAACATTTTCAAGGTTCATTCATGTTGTAGCATGCGTCAGTACTTCATTATTATTTTATGGCTAAAAAATATTACATTGTGTGGATATACCACATGTTTATCCATTCATAACTTATATGAGTATACTAGATTTCTGGACATAGCAACGTGACAGTTCCACCAACTAAAACAATGATTAATAGTAAATGAATCAGTGAAATTCAGTAAACCAAGGAAAATGACTGAAAAAATGACCAGTAACCAAAAAACAAATCAGTAAAATTCAGCTCATCTAGCCCATCCATGACTTTTTATTTGCATCACTGCCATGAAAACCCTAATTGCATGCTTCCCTTAAATAATAAACCATCATTAGACAGACCCCTTTAAAAATTAGAAATCTTTTCATACTTTTTCACCTTGCCTTGGAATAATTTCTTGTTTTCTGTTTATTTACTAGAAACCAAGAATATTCCAATTCTTTCCAGGATCATTTGTTCTTCAACTCGTCTGCAAGTCTTTTAGTCTAGATTCCCTCAACCATAAACCACAAAACACATGCACCTCTGACACCCAAGTAAGGCGCCAATGGGAAGGCTAGTCTTCTCTTCCCTGGGGCTCTAGGACCTATGCTTGTTTTCTCCATAGACAGATATTTAAATGTGTCAGTACTTCATTCTGTGGCTCTCTGGAGTAGGAAATGGGAGGAGTATGTAAGGTTTTTGTTTGTGTAGCCGCCACCACCATCACTACCTCACCCCACTCCACCCCCGACTGCCACAACCCAATTACATTCAAGTCATGGAATGTAGATGGGACTAACCTTCCTGTGGCTCTGGTGGCAGAAGGACCTGGAACAAGGGTACAGCAACATCATCATATAACAACTCCAGAGGTTCATACAAGGTCTGACAATTAAGTTTGCAAACTTGCCACTGTATGCTTACGTTGGCAGCACTATATAAACAACTTGGTTAGGTTTCATAACCTCAGTATATCTGTGTCTCACAGCTGTGTTCATGTGAATGTGTGATGGTGTCTTGCTGAGTGGCGTTCATTTTTGTTGTTGCGTGTTTTGGGGTACCCTCATGAGAATGTCAGAGCTTGAATTAGAAGAATGAACAAACATTAAATTTCTTGTTAAACTTGGCAAGAGTGCAAGTGAAATCAGGAACACGTTAGTTCAAGCTTATGGGGATAATGCCATGAAGAAATCAGCAGTGTACAATGGATTAAAAGTTTTTCTGAGGGGAGAGGAAGTGTCACTGATAAAGAGAGGTCAGGACAGCCAGTAATGAGCAGAACTGATGAAAATATTGCAAAACTTCATCAAATTGTGTATCATAATCATCAGCTGACTGTGAGAAGCATAGCAGACCAAGTAAACATCGATAAAAAAACAGGAAAATCTTAACTGAAAATCTTGGCATGAGAAAGGTGTGTGCAAAAATGGTCCCAAAAGAGCTTACTGATGAAAAAAAAGCAAAGGAGAGTCAAAGTTTGCAAAGACCTTTTAAGAAGGCAAGACAATGTTTTGGGCCCTGTTATGTGGGTGTACAAAGTGTCAAAGTGCACAATAGAAGTCAGCCAATTCTCCATGACCAAAAAAGTTCTGTCAGTCCAAACCAAGAGTCAAAACGATGTTACTAATATTTTTTGATATCAGAAGGACTGTTCATTATGAATTCGTACTAACTGGACAAACAGTCAATCAAGTTGACAATTTGGAAGTGCTAAAAAGGCTGCATGAAAAAGTTAGATGAAAACGACCTGAACTTTTCACCAACAACTCGTGGCTCTTGCATCACGACAATGCACCAGCTCGCAGGGCACTGTCTGTGAGGGCGTTTTTACCCAGGACACAGATAACTGTATTGGAACACCCTCCCTACTCACCTGACCTGGCACCCAATGAGTTTTTTCTTTACCCAAAGATAAAGGAAATGCTGAAAAGAAGATATTTTGATGACATTCAGGACATCAAGGGCCATAAGATGATAACTCTGATGGCCATTCCAGAAAAGGAGTTCCAAAATTGCTTTGAGGAGTGGACTAGGTGCTGGTGCCAGTGGTGTCAGTGCATAGCTTCCCAAAGGGAGTACTTCAAAGATGACCATAGTGATATTCGGCAATGAGGTATGTAACATTTTTTTCTAGCATGAGTTTGCAAAATCAATTGGCCAACCCCATATAGTACTCTACAGTTTACAAAGCAATTCTCAATGCAATTTTTCATACAATTCCCCATGACATCCCCTTAACTTGGTCAGGCATTTTATCAAGTCAGAAAATGATATTTGGGAATTGGCCTAAGTTCATATGGTCAAGCGGTAAGCCGTGAGGCTCCTATCTCCCAATCTGTGTTCATTGCGTTGTCTCACTGAACCTCCCCACCTCCAATGTCACTGGGACCATAAAGAATGAGCAGCTGAGGGAAAGTATTGATGACTGGTAGATCCCAAAGCATGTTCACTGACATGCCTATGCCAAGTGGGAATAAAGAAAAGGGTGAAGACAGGAGTAAAGGGTCAATCAGAGAAACAGCTGAAAAAATATCCAAGTGCAATCAAGGCCGATACCCCTCCACTACATGAAGAATACTCAGCACCATAAACTCTTCACTTACTGAATGCTTCTGAGAAATGAAGGTTTCCAAACCCTCTCTGCAGCTCACTTAAAATAGATACCACCTATCCAGTCCCACACCTTCCCACTGGAACTTTGCTTGGTGACGTGATGGTCTTTACTCTGAGCTTCTATGAGCAGATGTTAAGTTACTGTTAGGGGTGTATAGTCAGGGAAGGCACACCACCATGAGTAAGCTACACACAGAATAAGCAAACTGCCCTACTCAGCATTTTAATTCATTTTAATGCCCACCAGCCCCCTCCAAATTTTCACCAGACTTCATAACCTACATTTTGCCCCCACTTGTACTAACACTATTCTTTCATATGCATTGGCTATGTACTGCCAGGTGTTTACATAGATGTTATTACATCCCATCTATGAGCTAAGCATTATAATCCCCATTTTATAGATGGGCAAACAGGGCTCAGAAATATAGTTAACTTGCCCAAGCTACTTAGGGACAGAGCTATCATTTAAATTCAGGTTTCTGTTGTTCCAAATAATTTTTTCCTACTAAAATGTAGTTCCTTCATTCTAACTCTCTATTTCAATTGAAATCTTGCCTGTAGTTGAAATATATATTTTGAAGAAGATTTTATCAGTATAAATTTGTGAACATTCAAATTTATAACTATATTGATAATATACTTATTCAAAAGTCAATTAGTAAAATAATGAATCTACTTTGATAAACACAGTTGTAATAGGCATTCTAGCTTCTGCCTCTTACATCATGCTGTATTTAATTTAGAATGCATAGAATTAAGAAAATCATGACTCAGTAGGTACAAATGTCTTTAAATAGTGGTTTTTACAGTCTTTCAACAGTGGTTTGTGATCTCAAGTCATACCTTGATTAAGCAGATATGACAGAAAAAAACTTTATTCTGTCTGCAAAAATGTTGCTAACCTGGTTGCACAAATTTACATGTTAATTTTCTCCAGTGTATTAAAAATGGTCACATCACATTTTAGTGTGCATGTTGTGTTTATTACAATTTTAGTAATAGTTTAAAGTGTATTTAATATTTTCTAATGAATTCTTCCCAAATTGATCTATAAATTCAGTGCAACCCTAATTAAAATTTCAGCAGTCTTCTTTGAAGAAATTGACAAAAAGAAGCTAAAATTTGTATGGAAATGCAAAGGACCTAGACCAGCCAAAACAATTTTGAAAAAGAAAATAAGGTTGGAGAATTTACCTAGCCTGATTCTAAGACTTATAAGAAAGCTACCATAATCAAGACAGTGTGAAATTGTAGTAAGTCTAGACTTATAGCTTAATGAAATAGAATAGAGTCCAGAAATAAAACTAAACATATATGGTCAACTGATTTGGTGCAGAACAACTGGATTTCTGTAAGAGACAACACTTACCTTTATCCTTACCTTACAAAACATACAAAAATTAACTCAAAATGGATTATAGATTTAAACATAAGAACTGAAAGTATTGAATTTCTGGAATAAAATATAGAAGCAAATGTTTGTGTCATCCAGTTAGGAAAAGCACACAAACATAAATCATGTAAGAAAATATTAGACTGACTTTTTCAAAATTAAAAAAGTTTTACTTTAAAAAGTTAAAAAGACAAAAAAGCATCATTTCACAATATATGTAAGTCAAGTCATTATGCTGTATACCATACACTTACACAGTGCTGTATGTCAATTTTAGCTCAATAAAACTGGAAAAAGAGAGAAAAAAGCAAGTAAAATACTGTGAGATATATATAGAGATATACATAGATATAGGTACACACACACACACACACACACACACAAAAAAAAAAAAAACATGTATCTGACATAAGGGTTGTATCCAGAATACACCAGGGGTGCCAAAAAATGTATATGCATTTTAAGAGATGTTACCTATATATATATTACATAAATACTGAAGGTAACCACCTTGAGCACCTCTTGTAATTTCGGAAACCAAACATGACTTGTATGCGTCTTTTGTTATCGGTATATATAGAGTATCACATTTTAATACAGTTTTTTCCTTTCTTAAAATGTATACACATATTTTGGCACCCTCTGTATAAAGAATTCTTAAAATTAGTAAGAGGGAAACAAACCAATAAAAATGGGTGAAAGACTTGAACAGCGCTTTGCAAAGGAAGGTATACAAATGCCAATGAGCACATGAAAAGATACTCAACATCAGAAATTATGCAGGAAATGCCATTAAAACCACATGAGCTCTTTATCAGACAATACCAAGTGTTGGTAGGAAGGTGGGACAACTGGAACTCTAACATGTACCCACACAAAAACTTGTGCATGAATATTTATAGTAGCATTATTCGTGACAGTAAAAACTGGAAACAGCCCAAGTGTCAATTAGTGAATGGATAAACAAGCTGTGATACACCCATAGCATGGGGAGTACTCAGCACTAAAAGAAACAAAATACTAATACACTCAATAATATGGGTAAATCTCAAAAATATTATGCTAAGCAAAAAAAGTTAAACGCACAGGACTAATGTTAGGATTCCATTTATATGAAATTCTAGAAAAGGCCAAACTATAGTAACAGAAAGTACATCAGTGGTTGCTGGGGCCAGGAGGTGGGGGAATGCATTGACTTCAAAGGGGCACAGGGAACTTTTTAGCATGATGGAAAGCTCCTATCTTGATCATGGAAATGATTATATAACTGCATACAATTACCAAATTTCATTAATCTGTACACTTAGAATTTTTATCCTATGCAAAGTATACCTCAGCAAAACTGGGGTGAAATAATTATTTAATTACTAGAGTCTCAGACTCCCTTAAAAAGAAAAAAAAAAGCCCTAGCATAAAAACAGAAGTGGGTTCCCTTCTGTAAAATAATACTAAGGAAACACACATAGAAATATGTAAAAGACTAACTTCTTAATGTCATCTTCTTTCATTTTTTTGGTCCTTCTAATCTCCATCTCAAGAAAAATTAGAACTAAATCAATCACACTGTAAATACTTTGGGCTGACTTTCATATACACCAAACTACTGGGTATTAACTAGGTTCTCAGAGAAAATCTTTGTTACAGGAGACTTTTTCATTGGACCATGGCAGATGAAGGCATTTAAAGACAAGTGGGAAACAAATCGTTTTGCTTTATTAGTTTTTTGGGCTTGGGTTTTGGGTTTTTTTGCTTTGTTTTGTTTTTGGCAGTGCTTAGCTATTTCATCACGCTTTCCTACTGCCGCGAAGCATATTTACGATTCATCCATCCACACCCAGTGTCAGACAATTGGCCACTAACATACTTCACCTGTGCTGTGATGAAAATGATATCACAACTTGCAAGAGATCCCCTTGAAGATGAAACTATAAGAAATTGTGGCCACATGTCGTTTCAGACCTGTATTCATTACACCTCCTGACTGCATGTCATCCAAGAGAGGCCCCACAGATGTGTAAAAACAGCTATTTAACAGGGAGGAAAATACTGTAAAATTGTTTATGGCAGGACAGCAGGTTCTTATAGGCAAAGTAAATTACAAATAGATTTCTCAATTACTTTTTAAAGCCTGGTATTTGATTCTTACATAACAGTCAAAAATCAATTTTGCATGGAATTTATGTGAATGCCTCATTATTAATAAAACAGCGGTTGGTGGCTGCTACTTTCTCCCCACAAAGGCAGCACGCAGTGGGAAAGCATTCGTGTGCCAGGCTATGCAATCCTTTATCTTTGTATCCTCGGCTTCAGCATCTTAAAAAAAGAAAGGGAAGAAGAGATTAATTCCAGGCAAGCTTTAGGCACAGGTTTCTGTCAGCACCTATTTCAAGGGGGCGGAAGGGGTGCCCAGTGGTGGGTGTTCGAGCAGTCTTGACTCCCCCACGCCTTGTTCACATTGTACCCCAAAGGACTTTTTAAAATAAACGTCTAATCAAATAACTTCAGATGTTCAAAAAGACATTGATCTCCATCTCTCACTCTAATCCTAGTGTATTCCATCCCGGTACAAGAATTCACTGTTGATCACATGAATTTATCTCAAATGATTGGCCAGTGGTGCTCTTCGCCAAATCATTTCATGACAATTGCTCATTTTTAACAGAAAATTACTTGTTTCTGACTCAAACATTCTAAGCACCTAACAACCATATTCATCTCCAATTTACTAATAGGAAAATTGAATTCCATTAACATCCACAGACCATAATACTCTGCTCCCTATGTTGCACTTGACCCATCAAATCATGAATACCCCCTTTCCAAAAGAAAAGTGTAGTGTAATGAGAAAACCTAACATCTGTGTTTAGCTTTCCTTAACCAACTGAGTGACACTGATCAAGCTGTATCACCGCTTTAGGCCTTGACTCTTCCCCAGAAAAATGAGAGGGTTTTTAAAAATTACCTGAGGTTTCTTCCAGATCATAAACAACTCCAAGACTCAAAGCAATGAGGAAAAAAATCATTTCATTCCCATTACATGTGAAAAACAAAAAGAAAATAACATGTTTGGCCACCAAAATGGGGAAACACTCATCTTCAGGAGTGAAACACAGTTAAACCATGGCTACCTGCTATTTCTTCTGCTGGGCTCACAACTCAAAGACACCAATAGGGGAAAAGGCAGGGATCTCCAACTCCAGTGCCACAGCATGTTTCCAGATACTGATTTCTCCTTGTTTGAATCTCTGCTCAATGCACGATCACAACTGGCAGCTGTGGGCGAGCTGCCCTTGTCCCATGCTTCCATGTCAGCAGCTAATTAGGAATGCAGTATTAACACAATCGCGAAGCCAACCCCAAAAGGCTGTGGTGGGATCTAGCTTAAAAGCTCTATTTCAAACAGAGAAGTACATCAAGTGACACCTTGCAGATACAGAATGCCAGGAGTTCACTTAAGAATAGAAGTCCAAGGTAGCAAAGAAGGTCTTATTCCTTTGTTTGTCTTTAAGGACTGGATTTGATATATTATTAAATGAAGTGGCTTTACTACCGGCACACCTCGGAGATACTGCAGGTTCAGTTCCAGACCACAGCAATAAAACAAATCACACAAATTTTTGGTTTCCCAGTGCACATAAAAGTAATGTTTACACTACAAGTATACTATAGCCTATTTAGTGTGCAATAGCATTTTGTCTAAAAAATGCACATACCTTAATTTTAAAATGCTTTATTGCTAAAAAAAAAAAAATGCTAACCAAATCTGAGCCTTTAGTGAGTCGTAATCTTCTTACTGGTGGAGGGTCTTGGTTCAGTGTTAATGGCTGCTGACCGATTAAGATGGTGATTGCTGAAGGCAGGGGTAACTTTTGCAATTTCTTAAAATAAGACAACAGTGAAGCTAATGGCATCCATTGACTCTTCCTTTCATGAGTGATTTCTCTATAGCATGCAATGCTGTTTGACAGTATTGTATCAACAGAACTTCTTTTAATCATGCAGTTAATCCTACTGAAATCAATAAAATCAACATTTGCGAGGGTGGGGGTCAAAAAGAAAGACACATTTTTTTTCCTAAGTCGAATTCATATTTGGGGTTGATTGTGCATGTGCTGTTTACAAACTGAAAGAGAAGTTTATTCACTGTTGACTATGGTTGATTGCATGTATGGCCTCAATCCTTTACTGCTACTGTATCCATGCCCTTTGTCCTGTGACTGTAGTTCCTCTTACTAAAGAGGCAACTCTGCTTATTTCCTCAGACCTTGAATCTGGTTTTGGACATATGACTTGCTTTGGCCAATAGAATGAGATGGAACTGACAGGTGTGCCAGTACTAAGCCTAAAGTACAAGAAGCCTTGTGTGTTTCTGCTTGTCATTTCCTACTTCTGCCATTGCCATGACAAGCACATGCCTGTGCTACCTGTGGGTCTCGGGAGAAGGGTGAGAGACATGTGGAGCAAAGCCAAGTCTGCTCAAATGAGCCCAAACTGGATCAACCAGCCCTCAGACACGAGAGGGAGCCCAGCTGGGATAAACTGAACCCTGCAGATACAGGGCGGGAAATGTCTATTATTGTATGCCCATGAGAGGCTGTGCTTGTTTGCTATGCAATAATTTTATAGCAACAGCAACTACTACATTGACCTTCCATAAAATTAGCTGATACGGATGATTTTGACATTGCCATACCTTCTCAGAATATGTATGATTACCTGATCTTTCCCTTCCTTTATGAACATGAATAATAGATTGATTCTGAGTTTTATAATTTTATTTTTGGTAAACAATTCTTCTCATGTTCTCTGAGCACTCTTAGGCAAAGAGTTCTCAAATTCTAATGGGTCCAAAACCACCTGGAGGGCTTCTTAAAACAAAGCCTGCTGGGCTCTGCCTCTGCAGTTTCTGGTTCAGTCAGTCTGCAGTCCACCCCCACGTGAACACAGGCGTTTCTCACAAGTTCCTCGGTGGTGCTGATGCTGCTAGTTCTGGGACCACACCGTGAGATGCACTCCCTTAGGCCATCAAGGGTTAAGTACAAGGTTGCCAGTTCAGAAACCCATCTGTGTTTTTCCAAGGCACATTTTCCATCACCTTCTCCCTCCTACCAATAAATGAATGGGGCCAGAGCCAAGATTCCATAGCTTTCCAGATGAGTTCCCTCTGGAAGAAGTGGTCTAGGCAGCAAACAGGGTTCCCAAGCCACACAGCAGGGGCTCAGCATACTCTCTGCCCCCAATTTACAGTTATTCCAGCAGGGTTGGAAGCTTCCTGGCTTGTGCCCAAGATGTTCAGGTTTGAAAGGATGAAAGAGAGTTAACACTTCTCCTCAGTGTCCACCTCAGAGCATTTGTTCTTAAATTCCTCATCTTAGAATTCCGGGGTTATACTGTCAGGGAAAATCTTAACCCCATCGATTTAAGTGTGTGCAGTCAAATTTCCCTCTCAAACATTGACGGCAGGTATTCTCATTTCTTCCCACTTGCTGTGGATGCAGGGATCTCCCGCTGGGAAAACAGAACAGTTTGCTCACTCAACTTGGCCTGATTTCTTTTTTATAATGTTCTTCAGTTAAATCTGAACTCGGACACTTGCACATGGCTCCTTAGCATCATCAAGAGTTGGCAGGACTCTGGGTCCTCTGAGTGATGTTCACTTGTGGTGCTGCCTCAGAAAATTAAACCAAATTATCAAAACACAACAACAAAAAACACTGCCCCTTGACACTCAACATTTTAAAAATGCAATAGGGAAAACCTGAGCAATTATAAAGAAATGGCCAGCCTGCCTTAACTTTCACATCTTTTTTTCTTTTTTTAAATAAAGCATGGTTTTCATCTGCTAACTGCTACATTATTCTAACTGGATAGCTGCGCTTTGAAGAAGGGTAGGGTTGCCCTTGAGGTGTGTGAACACTTGCCCGGGGGCCTGGGGAATGTCTGGCACTTTCCTGCTCATAGGCTAGAGTAGTGAAAATATTTCCACTCTGTTTTATGGAAGTCGTTTTACCCTATTTTGAAAATCTTTTTTTATTTCGCAAAGAATTTTCATTAAGAATCTTGATGCTCAACAATTCACAAGCAATCACTATTTTGTCTATAATTAAAGTTGTAGGCTATTTGACATATTAAAACTAAAATATTATTTTCATTCAACAGATATTGATCAAGCATCTACTATGTGTGTAGGCACTGTTGATAAAGATACAGAGATGAAAATATTCTCTTTGCTTTCAAAGAGCCTATATATAATACTTTTGATGATACAGAACCCCCAAATGAATAATTATTCCTTCATTCATTCAGCACACATCTATTGAGTGCCTACTATGTCTTAGGGATAGTGTTCATTGTACAGTACAGCACATAGTGATAACAAAGGTGGTTGTGATTCCTGCTCAAAGTTTAGTGTTGTGAGGGAGTAGGATAGCTTCCAAAAATGTGTGATAAATTTATGACTTGGGACAACCATGTGGCAAGAGCATGGGCCAGGAGATCCTGTTTTAATCTGTGAGGTCAGAGAAAACTTTTGGAAGCAGCAGCACCACTTGAGTTGAGATCTGAAAGTGCAAAAGAAGATACTGAGACGGGAGGAGGGAAGAAGGAAGAGGAAACATCTGCAAAGGTTGTAGATAATGTGTCACCTATAAAGAACTGGGAAAAAATCAGTAGAATGAGAAAGTATAAAGGAGGGATTCATAAGAGACGACAGAGATGCTCAGGCCCCACCTCAAAGCCACAGCATCGCTCAGTCCTTCGTCAGACATTTACTAAGCACATGCTCTGTGCCCGGCCCTGCTCTCCATGTTCCAGATCCATCCGCGAACAAAGCTGAGAAAGGACCCTGCCCTCAAGGAGATTATATTCCATTTAATAGCAGGAAAGAGCAGACAATAGAAAAGAAATATAACAAGTAAATTTTACAGTATAGGAAAAATGGTAAGTGCAATGGGCCAAAGAAAACAAGTCACACTATTAAGAGGCACAAAGAACATGGGAATTCCCTAAGGAAGGAAGGGGAAGGAGAAGAGGACAAGGGTTTCAGGCAAAGGTACACCCAGCCGTGGCTATGGAAGCTCCCTTATCTCCTCTTGAAAAATTACAGCTGCCTCCACTGCATAGACGCAAATGGTAGCATCTGAGCAAGTGGACTCTGTGCATGTGGAGGATACAAGGAGTGACAAGGAGTGAGCCTGTGAGGATACAAGGCCGTGTTTCATCCATTTTATATCAGTTCTCTGCAACCCTGAGTTGGTGTCCTTTTATGCTTGGCAATGGGTCTCCCAATTGCTAGCGGAGTCCTCCCTGTTAAGCCGGACTGTTACCCTCGTCGTGCATTACCTTATCACAATGCTACTGAGCTGTTTGCTGTTACTTTTCTAATATAAAGGCCTTTTGTTTCTTTTGGGTTCACTTTTGTTTTTACGAAGCGAGCTCATTAGATACTAACTGTATTCTTACCTGACATGTCTTGCGATTTCAGGTAATTGCCACCAGGTGGACAAAGGCTTCTGGACTTACTGTTAAACAACAAATAAAACACAGGAGCATCTCAGCCTCCCTTGAGCATGAATAAATGGGAAATCTGAGGGGGTGCTTTTCCTCTCCATTTTGATTTTTTCATAAACACTGAACTCTTCATTTAAAAAAGCAACTAATTAAATAAAGTATGAGTCTAATGTGGATGCCTGGAGCATTAGTTTTCTACTCCATCTGCTCTGGATTCTCCTCTAGATAAAAGCAGAAATAAGGGATCAGGGTCTTTTTGTTTCAGGTCTTTATCTCCCCAGCATGTTCTTACAATGGAGCTTAAGACTCAGGGCAGCTCGACAGTCCTTTCAAAGCAGCTGCACTTCATCTGCCAACCCTGCTTGTCCTGTAGGACTTAGCCAAGGAACAGACCTCATTTCTTCTGAATTCTCTGCTCCTTAGATAGTCCCAGCTTCTCCATCTTTATCAGAAGCAGAAATGCCCCATAGTGTATCCAGATATTAGGAAAACTCCTGATTTTCCTGCCTTTCGGCTTCTAATTCTGAATTTTTCTCTATTTGAGAAATGTTCCAGTTTCCCATTCCCTTTTCTGATCAATAGCTGTTATCTGCCTACAGTCGATTCCCTCCTTCAACTAGCTCTCAATCACAGTATTGGATAGAAAGTGCTTTCTCTTCAAAAGTTGAGTGCTACAAAAATAGTCACAACAAGACTAAAACAAAACATGTAACTTGCTTTTTATTTATGTAAGAAATTTGATGGATTTTTTTCCCATAGAGCAGTGCTCCTCACTTTTTAAATATCCCATACTTCTGTATGAAAACATAGGAACATATTTACACCCGTCTTGGGATTTAAGGTAATAAGCCTAATCTCTCCAAAAACAACAGACTCCCTCCCATCACCCACTGCCAGACAAACTTCCCTAGTCTGAGTTTGAAACTAAAGGCGTATTAATTTCTGGAGAGGTGTAACCTTCTGCGTTTAAACCAGTAATTAGGACAGTGTTTGTACAGAAAGTGCAGAAGTTTTCTAGACATTCTGGATCCTTGCAACCTAAAATGTGGTCCCTGACCATTTGCATTATCTAGTTACTTGTAAGAATTGTAGATTCCACCGCAGACCTACCGACTAAGAACCTGCCTTTTAACCAGATTCCCAGGTGATTGACATGAACATTAAAGCTTAAGAAGAAATGTAAATATGATGAGGTTTGGGTTCCAGGATTGTTCTTCCCAGGCAAAGTGTAGTATGGGAGAGCACGGTGAAAAGATCTGCACTCCTGGCTGTTACTTCCGACATTTTTCTTCTTGACCATAGCGACCACTGCGGCCCCTGGCTGAACTCAGGGCCCTGACAGTGAGCACGTGCGGGCGGCCGGGAGATGCCACAGCCCCCCCGCAGTAGAACCTTCCCCAGTGCTTTGCCTACACTTGTATCCACCATGAAGCCCACTTCTAAATTTTAATCAGTCCCCCTCTCTCCATGTGAATCCCCCACTTCTCTGTATGGAGAATGCCTAGACATAGGATAAGGTGGAACAAAAGGAGAAAAGACTTACATCTGTCCAACATCCCCCTCGACTCCAGAGACCAGCGCTGCCCAACAGTACTTCGTGCCGTACCTGCACTGCTCAGGCTGATAGCCACTAGCTACGTGTGACTATTGAGCAATTGCAATGTACATAACTAGTGTGATGGAGAAAACTACATTTTTAAAAACTCCCTAGCTATTTAAATTTAAATCTTAAAATTTTTATATTTTACTCATAAAATATATTTTCTCTGTCACAATACCCATATTTCCAGTGCTTAATAATTTCCTGTGGCTACTGGCTGAATTATTGGATGATGCATGTCTAGATCATTCTTTGGGGTATCTTGGCTCCCTACCTTTTGATTACTGCTTGGATAGTTATTCCATCATCATTTAATGTCCAGTCACATAGCTCTGGTGACTACAGGTGTGTGCATGTGTGTGAGGGGCAGAGATCCTTATGGGACTGCTGTTTATATATTTCCTTCCCCAGTGCAGAAACTTCCTTACAAAGTAAACATCAAAAGGAGGATTTTTTTAATTATCACAAAGTGCTCCAAAAATGCCCCCAGGAAAGGGACCACCTTGTAATAATCGCAATATAGGTGTAAACTGCTTTGAGAACTTTCTTCTTTCTATACCTCTGAGGTATAGAAAGGAACCAGCAGCATCAGCAAGCTTTACCATCAAACATCTGAATGTGTTAGAAGAAGAAATCAAATATTCTGACTGGCTAATAAGTCTGCACTAGGAGAAATGGACCATAATCCTCTGTTCAGAATTTATGAGGTTTCATTGTCATTTAATTAACAATATAAATATTAAAAAAACATTTTATAATAAAATTTTATAATTGTAATAAGACACCTTGGCATATGAATTATGGGGTGCTAATTCCCACCCAGTTTTGTTGAAACTGGACATGAATGAATACATTAAAATGCATACTATGTCATGTCACATAAGAAATAAAGTGGCAAAAGTGTTCCAAAATTTAAAACTCTACCCTGTTAGAAAGTAAGCAAAGAAATTCAATGAAAATGTAATTTATTGAGTTTGAGTTTTTATTCATTTTTCCACTGGTAATTACATTACCCACACAAGAGACAGTTATTGAAGAGGTTCAAAAAAATTAACTTTTTTTTAACTCTACATCTGTAAGCTTTCACTCCTCTGCAAAGAGACCATGTTTTTTCCTCATAAATCACCTCGTAATTTAAAAATGCAATAATAAAAAATATTAGCAGTCAGAACACAAGGCCCAGAATTTTCTGAATAGCAGCCCTGAATCATATTCAGTATCATAACCACTTATTTATAATTAACTTTTATGATATCTACAAGGTACTTAGTACTGTGCAATGTGCTTTTCATAGTTACCTCAGTGTGTATTTTCAATAATGCATGAGGTTATCATTATTCCATTAACCCATTTTACCGATGATAAAACTGAGGCTTAAAGGGGTTGAGTGAAGAACAGCCCCCAAAAGCTAATAACTGATAGAGACAGGATTCTAATTCCAACATTTAGTTTTCCAACCACACCCTACCTGCAGGGTAGCCCCATCCACACACAGAAAGACTAAAGCAGAGAGTTAACAACTAAACTCATCGGGGCTAACTTGGAATAACGAGGCAACTCTTGAGTCCAGCGAGCCCCTCCGGGCTAAGGAGAGGCTTGGAGTTAGGCTTAAGGAATAAGCAGGAGAGATCAAAAGTGCTTCTGGGAACCCAATGAAGTGAAACACACACAAACACACACACAGAGCAAGCGAGAGAGACAGCGCAACAGGATTTCATGACTAAACGTGTTTAGATATCCAAAGGTTCTAGCTTGAGTTTGAGTTGAAGGACCTGGTTACATTGGAAACAGCCAGAAATTTGGTAGGGGCCTAGATTCTGACAGTGAAACATGCTAGTACAAGTACAATGCTCAGTATCAGAGAGGAGAAAGGGGTGGTCGCCTGAGTTATCAAGGGTGCCAGCAGGAGCTCCAGGGCCAGGGCTCAGGTATATAGCACAGGACCAGGTAGAATGGACAAGGCGACAGCAGCTGACAGCAGCCCCTGCAGCCTAGCTGTTGGGTTTCAGCATCATCAACAGAGATATTCCCAAAGCAAGCCCAGCCAGGAGAGGGAAACATGGCCAGGTTTCCTCCTTGTGGCCAGGTTTGCAGAACATGTAAGACAGTCCTTGGGAGCTCAAAAACTGAAGGGGAGCTGGGTGACATGTGGTGATGACTCTGGTGACCTGAATTCCCTCTCCAGGCTGATGTCCCAGGAGGAGAGGCACATAATGACACCTATCAGTGTTTGAGTGGGATGGTGATACCAGCCCGAAGACAAAATTAAATGAGAGTTCCAATGTCTGTCATGTGACGAAATCCAAATGTGAGCTACAGGAGCTCATGAAGAGGGAGAACCCTGACTTGGGGTGCTTCTTAAGACCCAAATCCTCACCCGGTAACAACTATGTGACTCTCTATTAGCCAGTCTGTTGGGACCACCCTCTGGAGTAAATGAACCCTGAATCACTCTGTGGACCTTTCTTGATAAAAGTTCAAACCACTGCATTCTGACTCGACCACAAACTTGTCACTGGACTCATCTGTCTAAAGAAAATCTGAGTGTATGGGTCACTTAACCCTCCACTTGTGCCTTACTTTATTGGTTTTGTTTTGTTATCTGCATAACGTATGTTTGAACATCCACCTAGGTACGAAATAGTAAATTTCCAAGTAAATGAGCAGGGTCCTGGTAGAGAGCATTGTCTTCCACAGTGTTATATGACATTATATCCTTAATGAGGCAAATGCTAGTGTCCATAATCACAATCAAAGAAAATTCAGAACCAAGTAAAAATCCTGCACAAAATTTACTGAGCATTCTAAAACTCAGCACAAAGTCCCACTCCCAGTTACCCAGTCATCTGACCCACCCTCTGTATGTCCCCACCTCCTTTCGAAGAATTACAATCCAATCTCATCTCCTTAATAATAAATTGACTTCCGATTATATCTCTTTCCTGTAACCATAACCAAGGAAGTCTAAGTACTGTCATTAAAACAATACTGGCTAGTATCTTAGACTAAGGGAGAAAACGGCATCAATGGCTCATTCTTTCCACTCACAATTTATAGCAATCCTGTTCTCCAGAAATGACCCCTGGGTTTAAGGAGGGAGAGAATGGTAGGATTAGCTCGGGTTAATGGGTTGTTGGAAAGGAAAATCAGTAATTATCCATTCCCTACACACAGTGTCACAAGTGTCATAGAACAGAGCTACAGGTAGAACTTTAGACCTTCAGATATTTGGACCCTATAAAGTAGAGAGACACACAGAGACAATGTTGAAAACTACATTGGAGGCTCAGTAGTCCCCCCGTTATTCATGGAGAACACGTTCAAAGACTCCCATTGGATATATGAAGCAGCAGATAGTACCAAACCCTATAGGAGTCCATACTGTTTTTTCCTGTACATACACACCAATTGTGAAGTTGAATTTATAAATTTGGCAAAGTAACAGGTTAACAACAATAACTAGTAATAAAATAGAATAATTATAACAATATACTATAAGAATTATGTGAATATAGTCTCTTTCTCATAATACTTTATTGTACTGTACCTACCCTTCTTCTTGTGATGAGGTGAGACAATAAAATGCCAAACAGATGAGATAAAGTGAGGTGAGTGACACTAGGGGAAGCATCACTTGAACACAAGCATTGTGATACGCTGATAGTGGATCTGCTATCCAAGTTGGCTACTAAGTGACGAAGGGGCGGCCAGTGCATTCTTTGCAGATAAGCTGACAAAGGGATTCGTGTCCAGGGCAGGACGCAGCAGATAGCATTTAAGCACACTACTTAAAATGCACACCCAATTTAAAATTTATGAATAGTTTATTTCTGGAATTTTCCATTTAATAATTTTGGAACATTGTTTACCATGGATAACAGACTGCAAATAAAGGGGGACTGCTGTATTAAAGTAGTGAGTAGCTTTGGTGGGCCTTAAGAAAACCCAATATAGCTGGGTAACACTATGATATACTAACAGATACGATTTCTGAAACTTTTGCCCTTCAACCTTTTCTTCTTGCAACTAGACAAGGCAGTAGCCATTGCCTCAGGGAATCAGAGAATAAAAGAATCAAAAAGTTTAAAGCCACAGCTCTGGTTGAAAACACAAAACACTTGGAGGGTACATGCTCAATAAGACAAGTTCTTCCAAACCCTGAAGAAAGAAGAGAGCCAGGAGAGGGAAAGGAGTGAGTCAGGAAGCAAACAAGGTAGACAGACTCAGGTGGGTGTCCCTGAGAGTGGCCTCATCCCTGCCCCACCACTCCCATGCTGATTGTAGGGGTAGGATATGAAGCAACAGAGTGTCCCCTGAATAATCGGGGAGGACCAAGGCAGAGAAGACCAGTGCCTCATACCATGTGGGCTCAGGAGAGCAGCTGGGTCTAAAGTTCTGCCTCACACCAGTGTAAGGCTGATGCCATTGAGTAGAAATACCTGTTCAGGTTGTCTAGGAGAAAAGGCTTGAGGCAGCCTCACCAAGCAATATGACGCAAACAACAGACAGCCAACCCACTAGGACTGCCTGGGTGGACAGAAAGGACACAACAGGGGATGAAGCTGGAGACCACACAGGACCAAGGACAGCTCAGGAGTTATCTGTGTGGAGAGATGACCTCCTAGCAGCTGGTGCCCCGGCCTCCCACTGCCTGGACTCCACGTAAGTACTAAGAACTCAGATAAAAAGGTAAGAAAGGAGAGACCTTGAATTGACTGAGAATCATCCTGACATGACAGAATTCACCCTGAATGAACAAGGAACACATTGGTTCCACCAGGCCAAATGAAGTCTTAAGATGGAAATTAAGTTTATTACATAGACATAAAGTGTCGCTTCTTCCACACTCTAGTTTGTGAAAATAGCCAACTTTCAAAGCAGACAAATCAGGTGCTGGCTCTTTCTATTATTTAGGAAGGAAAGGAGGAAGGGAGCAAAGGAGGGAGGGAGGGAGGGACCTTAAGGAACGCTTGCTTTGCTGAATCCCATATGGTGCCTTGTGCACAGCAGATGGTCGTGAGTGAGTGCGGCTGAATGCTTCCCTAAGAATAATCTCCCAGGTGCACTTCAAGTTTTATTTAATTCAAATAAGTATTTATGCACATGATATCTAAGCTCAATGCTTTTGTGTATTTAAAATACACCAATATGCAAAAAAAAAAAGAAGTGTTTTAGAGTAATTAAGATGTAAGTGAAAAGAAAATTAAGGAAGATACATTGTTAAGTAGAAATTTCTCTCCCAAATAAGGAAGAAAGGCTTAGAAGGAAAAAGAAGGTTCTGAGATTGGGATTTGATAGATAACTGGTAAGACCCAAATATCACTTTAACCAATAAATTTTAGAATTCCCCTTGAGAGAAAAAGTTTTTACAAGAATTCTCAATCAGTTGTAAAAAGTACAGTGATTTCAGTATTTCTACCCAAAGAGAATTTGTAGACAAGTAGTGAGATGGTCAAGAGAGTGAAATGAACCATCTACAAACTTGAAAACAAAATTGCTGGATACCATGGATCTGAATGGACACCCGGGGTTTCTATAACATATTGCTATACTTTAATATCTACTATAATTCTGATCATCAAGGTCTTTGCAAGTTTTCATACATTTTTTATTTTGTTTTGTTTTGTTTTGTTAATGTCAGTGATTAGGTCTCTGGGAGAAGGTCTTCCTGCTTGACTAGAAGCCCAGACAACTAATTGTTATGGCTCAGTTGGCCAGCAGATCCCAGCCAGACAGCTAGCCATAGTGGAATGTTTTGCCTACACAAGATAATTCATTATTTGAGCCTCCATTACTGACAGATAAAAACAGTCCATTGTCAAACTCAAACTGCATTGTAAATAGGTAACTTGCTAACTTGGGCACAAGTAATTATAGTTAATTTCTATAATAATTCAGGCTCTAGCATTTGTTTCAGCAAAGTTCTTTGAGGAATTTTGTTTTTTTTACTTGGACGTGGGGAGGAACTGACAGTGGAGTGGGATTTGGTGCGATATAAATGTGGTTACCTAAATAAGAGATTAGTGTAAAGTCTATCAATAAAAACTTAGTGATTAAAAAAACAGAGACTTGTTCTGAGTCCCCTGGCTCCTACTGAATTCAAGTAGATTTTTTTAATGTTCTTTTCAGGGAAATTTTCATGAATGAATTTAATTAGGTTTTGACAGCTCTTGGTCTATTCTCAAACATGGCTTTTTAAATAGAGGAAAAGGATAGAATTAAAAATAAAAGAAAGAAGAGAGAGAGAGAAAGCAAAAACCTGCTGATGCTTCCTGGTGTTCCTAAAATTTCTGCTCTCATGTCACCTTTCCAAAATGGCAGTGAAATTTATAGAGCACACATGTTAACTCCAGGGTTTTCCTACTACCATAGACCTAATCAGTTGACCAAGACATTAACAAAACAAAAATTGTATGCAATATTACAAAAAACTTTGATAATGAGGATTACAATAGGTAATAGAGCACACCAAGAGTAAGTTAATGCCTTATGCCTCCAAAATCAAAATTAAACTAGTAATTTAGAGATCGAGCCTTTTAAATTGGCTTAAGTTGGAGTTGTATATGAAGCCCAGATTGTCATGCCCTTCTCCTCTGGTTTTTTTTTTACCTGCAAAATCTGATAAACTCTTCCCAGAATCTATAAGAAATTCATCATCACTGATAAACTTTTCTCTTATTATTGAGGCTTGCTTGGTCCAAAGTATTCCAAAATTTTAAGTCAACCCAGCCTTATCTCAAGCTCTATAATTCTGGAGTTTACTCCATTTATAAAACCCCCCATCAAAATTTTCAAGCAATACAAAGCAGAGTACACATTACTCATGTCTTCTTTGGCATGGGGGATAGCCTAAACTATACACATTAAATATAAATGTATAGTTATATAATTATTTACATTTATATGAATTCATCCTCATGGGAAAAAAAATAGTTCTGTTTAGTGGACAGAAAGGTCCAATGTGGTCAGATCCCTACAAGTTCTCTGATATATCGACCAATTCAGAAAAGTCACTATAACTTTTGGTCTTTGGGGGTGGGCTAAAAGATTATTTTTCTTGTTTCTCTCTTTCCAAAGTTCTTCCTGTGTACCTTCTGTTATACCTTTATTATTCTATTACTATTATTAAATTATTATTGAGTACCTGCAATATGCCAGACATTATTTTAGTGCTTGGAGTGCATAAGAGAATAAAGCAAAGATGGCTGCCTTCATGGGGTGCACATTCTAACAGAGGAGACAAACAGTAAACAATAACCAATCAATAAGTAAAGAATTGGCAGCATTTTGCATAAAGTTCAACCTATATCTATTTCTTCAATGCTCCTAACGATTCTCCTAAATCCTTTAAAAACTGACTAGAGGGGATTCTGTTCTCAGGGACTAGACCCCAAGCAACGATTGGCCAGCCTGCTTTGTCTCCACACCCATAACGCTGCAATAGTGACGAATATATGAGTCAGTATCCTTAGTGCAAGTAACTGCCTCATTTAATGGGGAAAAATCATGGGAGGATCCGGGGCACAACTGCCTTGGAGGGTTAGAGGTCTAGGTTTAGAAAACAGGAGCAAAGCTAGGCCAGGCAGCAGAAACACAGTCCAAGGCCAGCTGCAAAGCAGGGTCTCTCACACTGCTGACCCAAGGCACAGAAAATGACCGCAGCTGGGCCGGGAAGTCACACCGCCAGTCACTAGTGCCTTAGGCCGCCTCCCCGGTGGACACATCTAACTGACCAGCCCTTGGAGTGGGCCCCTAGGTAACAAAACTGAAAAAGTTATCTAGTGTTTCTCAGCTTCTCTAAATGGGAGAGGCTGTGCCACGTGTCACAAGCTGATAAATTCCCACACTTAGAAAGAGGGCTCCAAAGCTGGGCAACTCCTCCAAAATGATAAGCATCTTTTACAAAGGACCGTCTCTAAACTCCCTCCTTAAACATGCTTCTCTTTTTACAAGACATTACGAGTAATTTCTGCACATACTATAAGTCCCTCTCACATCAATAGCGAGGTACGTGGTAAGTCTTCTAGAAATTCAGACATGAAACTAAATATACGAGGGAAAATGTAGCCCTAAATATACATGGGGCTCAACATGTGGCCACACAGCCAGGCTGTGAAAGCCTTGTTCTTCTGGCTGTCAGGCAGGTAAAGGGATGTAACCTCATGGGGCTGGTCCTGAGGCTGGAGGCTGGCCACCGTGACTTGGAACACCTGGGCTTCCTCTGTCCACAACACATTTGAATCCATCAGAAAAGCAAGTTTGAGAGATAGAAGATAAAGAGGGAATTTGTACCTCCATGTTTCTCCAATTTATCATCCATTATGGAATACTGTAGTCAGCTAAGCCAAACTGCTGTAACATGAGAAGCCCCAGAGCTCTGTTTGTGTTACTCAGCCCTCCGTACCCCCTCCTCAGTGGGCTGAGCTAGGTTCTTCCCCGCTGTGCCTCACAAACAGGCTGTTTT
Source organism: Lyroderma lyra (assembly GCA_004026885.1). NCBI lineage: Eukaryota > Metazoa > Chordata > Mammalia > Chiroptera > Megadermatidae > Lyroderma > Lyroderma lyra. Next base: position 22,659 of record PVJL010010194.1, on the reverse strand, counting down.
CACCTTTATCATATTGCTCACCCTCTACTGTAAATACCTGTTTTGCTTACTGGTTTGTCAACCCTTCTGGACTGAAAAAGAATTGGTTATCTCTAGTGCAAATTATAGTCCTTGGCATCTATAGGAAGTCAGTCAAGCTTTGTTAAACAAATAAATGAAATAAAACTTCAGTGTCATGGCTTCAAAAGGCAGAAAATAAAAATAGCTGCTTCTGTAGTACTTCTTAGGAACTTCAGAACATTAGTCAGAATAAACTCTTAACTACTTGTTTTCAAGAGTTGACCTGCAAACCACGATGCACCCATGATCCTCAGAAAAGAGTTTTTAAAAACACCAAAACACTAGAGGGTTAGGTTGCAAGGCAGCTCTAATTGAAGTCCCCCCCATCCTGGCACCATTCTCCTTAGCTCTGCCCAGGGCGGGTTTCTGGGTTCCAATCTCAGCGTCCCCTCCATACCCCAGCATGATCTCACAAACCCCCTGCTTACCGTCATGCTGTTTTCTCCATTCCCCTGCAAGTGAACGAGCTATACCTAAGGCCCGAGAACGTCACATACCCCTAGTCTGGAAATCAGTTACTTTTTAACAATTTGTTCCACCCCACCCATGCCTAGGATCTTTCTAGTTGGAACTTCCAAGGAAATACCTAATCTCCCATCACTGTTCTACCTAATTGGCATGGATTGGCCTCTGTAGCATAACCCACCACCTAAAACGTGATGGTTTCAAACAATAGCACTTTATTGTTGCTCGTGAGTCTGGTTGGCTGGGCGCTGCTCCTGGCTGGGCTTGCTCATGCTTCTGTGGTCAAGTGGCTGGTCAGCTGGCAGCTGGATGGTCTAGACTGGCCTCACTCATGTGTTCAGAAGATGACCTACAGTTGTCTGGAGTGGTAAGGACAAACGGGTCATATGTCCCTCATCATCCAGCAGACAGTAGCGGCAGCCCCATTTGTAACAAAAGAGGACAGGCACCAATGTGCAAGCATGTTCATATCACATTTGCTATTCTACCACTGGCCAAAGCAAGTCACATGGTCAAGCTCAGTGTAAGAGGGGACTACCCAGGGATATGGGCACAAGGAAGCCATAAACACATTGCAGGTCTTTATTACAACCATCTACCACACATCTTTGACCCAAGGTGACTTCATTCTTCAACCTCTTCAAAACATTTACTGAGGTTTAATTTGGAGGTTGGAAGATGTCACATCATTTATGGTTTCTCTTGTGTGTACTCCAGCTGGTCAACCGTGTGCTAGAACAAGACCTAAACATTTCACACAGCAGCCAGGCAAGTGAGCTTTTGAGATCGACTATTCATTTGCATGTTCATTCACATGAGCCTAAATCCATAAACACACAGATTAATATATAATTCATTTAGTAATTTTTCTTGAGCTCCTACTATGTGCACTGTGCTACGGCTGGAGATACAGAGGTGAAAGATCTAGTCCTAGCCAAAAAACAGTGGCGGTCCAAACTAAGTGGCAAGGCAAGGTAGAGTGAAAGTATCAGAATTGAGAAATGGAGGGAATATCGACAGGTCTTGGTGACTGGTTCCATGTGGAGAGGGAGTGTGAGGGAGGGATCAAGAATGACTATCACTTGACTGGGTGGGTGGGTAGACAACGTTTCCCCTATTGCAAGCCCAGTGGTAAATAATAGAACGCGGACTCATAGCTCTACTTGATTGTTTTGATAACAATTGTAACTAGAGAAAAGCCTACCCACTAAGCATGAGTGAGTGTCCTTGGCCCTACACATTCTAAATAATCCTTTAAATTCACGTCTTCAATATTCTTATAATTGCCTTTTCAATGTGTTCTCTATACCATCTCAAACATGTAATCAAACTTGAACTTGGTAAAATTATTTTTCTGTAGAGTAATATATTTTTATTGTCCTTGTCCACTGCTAGAAGCCAACAATCTCTTTTTTATTGCTATTATCTTAGAATCATAAAAGCTCTGTGGTTGGGTTATGATTGCTTCAAATGAAGAAACTTAGTCCAGGTAATTTCTCACGACAGAAGTCCATGAGGAAGGTTAAGTCTGAAATCAAGCATATCAGATAAGGCATCCACGTTGAGGGATTTGATTTATAGCCCATCCTTTTCAATGATTAAATATTCGGCTGCCCCATTGAAACCGCACATATAGTCATCCTATAATGTTCAAAGCAGGTTAACTGTATACTAACTTTTCACCTTCCTCCTCTGGAGAATAACATCAGCCTGCACACAACTCATAATAACAAAGGATTGGATACAAAGATCCAAGAAAGAGTAGAAGCAACTAATGAAGAGCTAAGCATCAAATTACTCTCCCTAAGCACCAGGTTCTAGCAAAGTTTTTCTTTGTGGTAAAGGAACTCAAGAACAGCTGTCAAAAATATGGCACTGCTAACCCTTTAACAAATTAAAAAGCACCATCTGCAGGCACTGAAGTCTGGCTAAGCAGATGTGCACTGGTACAAAGCCCAGGGAAGAGAAAATGGCTTGGCAATGCTGAGGTTAACGGGTCTGAAGGCAGACAGCATATGTTTCTCCAATAAAAGGAGCGCTCTACTACAGAAGCCAACAATTTGTAACGTTTATAAATCGTTATTGAACCTCTAATGTACCTCTAAATACCTGCATTCATGTTTTTAAAGTTTCTTTAAGAACAGTAAGTAGATCAATTACAGAGGACTACAAGTTCAGCATCTTTCCATGTACCATTAGTTGTTCGGTTTAGTTGAAGATGGTCCCTACACTATCTTTAATCTCTCTCTTTTTTCCCCATCCAGTAACGCCTCTCATTAAAACTAACTCTTTTGAAATATGCAACACTGGCTAGCTTGTCCCACTTGCTAATGGTCCTGAATTGATTCTTAATTAGTTGCAGTTTTGGAAAGAATCCAATTAAAATAGTGGGGAATTCCAATAGCAGAAAAGAACCAGCTAACATGTGCTGTACACTGAGCTGCTGATCTTTGCATTAAACTTGCACGGGCAAAAGGCAGCTATGCAAAATATGGCAGAATTCAAATCATACTAAACATGTTCAGGTTTTAAACAGAAACCTTCACATGGTAATTTATCCTCTAGCTATAAAACATGATCAAAGAAAGGCAGCCAAATGATGTTAGAAAAATTACATTCCTTCGCTCCATTTTCTCTTCTTCCTAAAAGGACAGGTTACTAATTCAGGAGAAGACAGCGGGATCTTTTCAATAAATTATGCTGTGTGTTTTATTTGCTGTGTATTTTCCAGTCCCTTACTTAAATTCCAAAAGGGGAGAGGAAGCTCAGTGTGAAGAAAACTGGGGAAAAAAAGGTAGGGAAGGGAAGTCTCCAGCTCTGTTCTTTCCTATGTTCTTTCCAAAAGCAGAGAGTTGCTACCAGCAAAATTCCCGGTGTTGTTTATGAGGGCAGCTGGAGGTCATTTGACAGGTATGGCTTTTATGGTTCAGATTTAATTATAGGAAAGCAAGGGCTCAGGAAGCCCAGGCAGAGGGGGGACTCGTGCCATTGCTGGTAGGTGACAGTCACGTGACCCGCTTTTGTATTCAGCAGTAATAACTCACTGCCCGATGCCAGGACGGAGCCCTGCTAGCCTATCCCCTGAGGAGCTCCCACCAGGCGTGGATGCAGAGTCTTTGATCTGCAGATTAACGTGATCAGGAAGAAACACAAGCTTTGTCTTTTGCAAACATCTTCAGTCCCTAAATTCGTATCCAATGTAAGGTTGAGCCTGTTTTTATTTGAGTAATGAATTGCAGTAATTAATGCACACATTGATTTTCTTCAAGTAGCCCTAAAGGCTATTTCCATTTTTAATTTATAAAAAACAGTATATACCATTCCCTTAATAAGAGACTGCTCTACATTTCCAAATACATACGGAAGAAGAGGCACAATCCAGCAAACAAAGAAAATGGAACAGCTGATGTTAAACATTGGGGCAGTGACTGAATTAAACCAAGTCACTTTTGAAAAATCAGTATGAAGAGGTTTTTCCTATGGAATTTTCGTATCTGCTCTGCATCTGTTTAAATATTTCAGAAAGCTCTTTAAAGAAGCAGTTATTTGAAGTATTTGATATTCACATGGATAAATACCTCCTTCCTTTTAAACTAAGCTTTTTCCAACTATTAATAAATGAACATCCTGTGCAAAAAAAAAAAAAAAAGATAAAGAAGAGCATTAACTCTGAATGCAATGAAATTGTTGTGGAATTTTATTTTAAGAAGAAGTCCTATCGTCTCTTCCAATGCCTCTGACAAAACAGCATTTACAACACAAAGCTAGAGAGAGATGAGCCCCGTGTCTCAGCTGCACCTTAATGAAGTATCCCCAGGGCTTGAAATGATGGGGTTTTTCTTACTGGAGAAATAATTCTTTTCTTGCACCGGGGGTTCTTCGTAAATGCCAATAGAGAGAGAGGGAAGTGTGTGGGTCATACAACCTGATACTTATCTGAAAGGCAATGGGGAAGGAGCAGGGGTGCCTCTCCCAAGGTCCGCAGGCAGCGCGGCAGGCACAGCCCAGGAGCCAGGCGAGTTTGGAGACACCCGCAAACTAAAGAAATACCTGATTAACCTTTCGCTGACTCGGAGCCACGTGGTGCGCAGTGAGCCTTCTTAGAGTGATGGCTTTAGAAGAAGATGTTAAATTTAACCTCTGGCGCAATGATAAATTGACAATAAAAAATTCAATGGCTTGGTAATTACCAATCACTTTGGACATCGGCAACATTTTTCAGTTCTGTCACTGCGCATTGGCACAAAAGCTTCAGCTGGAATTCTCTCCATCTTCCTCTTTTTAACTTTGTTTTCGTGATGCAGATTAAATCTGCCACCCTATTACTGATTCATTTTCCTAATTTTTCATGTCTGCACCATGCCCCAGCTGCACCAGCCTGATAATTGTGGAGCCCAGCCCTGATGATTAACATCAGAAGAATTAATTATGCCTGCCATTAAAATTCCGGGTTGCACATGGTGATCAAGAAAAATTAAGTTTCTCCAGGCCTCTAAATCATTTCACCTTTGCGGGGAAGGAGTGCCGGGACAGCCAGGCTGCAGCCTGCGTGCGGACCGAGGTCGAAAGCACCTGCCTTTTGTGTAACTCAGCAAATGCCTTCCCAGTTTTTTTTTTTCCAGGTTTTGACTCAAGGATTTATTGCTTAGAAAATACAGGAAATCTGAAAGATGTTCTCTCTCTGCTGCTTTGAGAGAGGAGAAAAGTCCTTTTCTTGGAGGCTCGGGGCTGCTTCTGAATACCTGTTATACTGATTTGGAAACAGAAACGTGCAGCCCTTGGAAACAGTTGATGAAATGAGGGTGCAAAGGGGTCTAGCTCTACAGTCACAAATGGGAAGAAAAGAAATGTTCATTCAAGTTGGTCAAGACAGGGACATTTCTTGGAAATAAATGGACAACAGAATAACAACAGATTCCCAGATCTTTAGGCTAAATAATAATGAGTAATGGAAGCCTGTTGACTGACGCATTTCCAAAATGATTGTTGCATGAGAAACTAAAAATGTATTCAGTCTAGCCTAAGGTACAAAATTTACTAGAGCTATAAAGAGTAAGATGATATGCATTTATCATGTTCTATTCCTACTCTACGTCCCATTTTAAAATTACCATAATAATGTATATTAGAGGCACGGCTTTAGGAGACCACAAAGGGAGTCCTATTTTGATGAACGGATGTAAATACACCAAATGGTAAATCTCTTGTTCACCTCTACGCAGAGTCTGCATAAGCTATGCATCATATCTGTTTCATTTATTATAGTTAAGACGTGACATCACCAGACAACTGTTTCAATGCAAAAGATATACTTTTTAGTTTTTATTGGCAGTAAATTTACCGAGCCACGTTAACTATCTGCCCATCCCAGGTGAGGTGGAGGGAGGGGAACTAGAGAACAGTGAAAAATTCTACCGTTCTAAAAACTGTATTAGAAAAAGTCTAGAAGATCGTATATTTTGAAGTTGGCTGATTTTTACAGGAAATCCTGAACTTAGTGACGTGGTAAAATCCCAAACTTAATGATTTAGTAGCCAGAACTAAATTATTTCTTATATTTCTTGATATAACTGTCTTCTGTTAATTACCCAAGATCATTTTTTTTGTTTATTTGTTTTTTCTTTTTTTTTTCTTTTTCCAAGATCATTTAATAAGTTTCACAAATGACAAGTTATGCATGCAGGACTAACTGTAAATTTATTCATCTTGTAAGCATTTTTTCAAAGATGCTGTAACAAAAACTAGAAAAGTTTATTGAAATACCAAATTTTGAGAAGCCATGAAATCTGTTTAGAGGACCTAAAGGACAGATGATATAAAAGCCACTGGCTACTCAAATTCCTTAAACTATTCTTCACAGGACACAAACTGACTTTTTAGTACAGGTTTTCTTGATAATATACAAATCCCACAGGAGGTCTAGAAACTGAAGAAAAAGCTGCTCCCCCAAACATTCATATCTACTTTAAATAAATTAGAATTTAAAATACAGAGCAAATAATAGAATATATTCTGCCTTGTCGATAGCAAGCAAATTAAAGGTACAAAAAGTGTGATGTGAGAGAGAATGTGAAGCAGCAGGGGGAAGAGGAAGACAGGAGGAGAGGAAACTGCAAAATTATGTATAAATCGCACAAGAACCAGGATTGTTTGGTGTAAAAATATCTAACGCTGCAACTCTCTGATGATCAGGGAAAATAACTCAGGACAAGGAAAGAGTAACATAAGCATCGAACAGCAGTGAAACACCTAACACTAACATCACTGTAGGAGAAAAGCAAGATGGTGGCTCAGGGAAAATGTCTGGATTTTTCTTGTAAGTACGATAGGGGCAGTAGATGTCTGTGTAGTGGGGTGTTACTCCCAAGTGCAATAAACAATCAGAAAATAGGTGAGGGGCTTCCTTTAACTATATTGAATAATAAGAGTGGGGTAAAAAGATGCAAAGATTTCCCACCTGCATTTATTTTCCCTTTCTAATAGTCTAATTTTTTAGTAAATCCTAAACAAATACTCTTACATTATTCCTTTTTTATTTGCGGCAAAGAAAAGAGGGCATAAAAGAGAAATTTGGATGTCATTAATGATTAAATTTGTTTGTTTACTATATCATCTCTAAAGTTCTGTTGGCCTTTGTTGTTGCCCGTGATACTGTTACCATTTAAAATGCAAGGACAGAGAGAGAGATGCCATGAGTGATAATGTTTTCACAATGTTCCTTCAGGTTTGGGGGAGGGGGACAGATCCTGGCCAAGGAGACCCTAACGTTACCCAACAACAGGCTAGGAAGGTCCAGCATCCATGTGTAGGATCTTACAGTCTAAGTAAATAGAACTTATCTCAAAATGATTCTGGCCCTTGATTTATTGAACTACATAATCAAAATAGTGTTGTTCTCTAATTAGGAAAGAATCATAAACAATTCACATAAACTCAATTTGTATTATTAGTAACCAGTCAAACGAAATGTTTACTTTTCTCCTACTTTGCTGGCTCTCCAGTCTAACCGTGGTAACTAACACCAACGAATGAAAATGGCAGTGAGCAGTGGGGGTCCTCTGCACCTCGGGCAGGTTCACTGCCTCCTGATGGGATGCAAATATAACACTCCTGTCACAAAGCATTCTTGCGAAAATGGGTTAACCTGAAGTTAAATGACACCACCAGGAACAGACCTGGAAAGTGGAATGCCCCTACAGAAAACTAGTCAAGCCTCCTCACAGAGACTAACCTAGTTGAGAAGGGGAGTCCTGATTAAGAGACATTTTAAATGCATACATCACAATGCATTCTGGTTTGAACAAAGCAGCTGTAAAAGATATTTTGAGAAAATAGTGGAAATATGAATATGGGTTGGATGTTAAATGATATTAGAAAATTTTAAATTTTATTAAGTGTGATAATGCTATTATGGTTATGTAAGAAAATAGGATGGTTTTGTGTATGCATTCTGGAATATTTAGAGTAAAATATTATCAATAACTTTCTTTAAAATAGTACTTTTTTTTAAGTTTGGAGATTTTTTTAAAATTCATTTTTATTGATAGACGTTTTGGGGGTGACATCTGTTAGCAAGAATTACATAGGTTTCAGGCATACAATTCCACAGTGTAAAATAGTTAAAATAAGATGAACATATAGGGCAAATTTTTACATAGGGTAGGTTTATGGTTGCTCATTATAGCATATCCTCTCTATTTTTCTGTACAATTTTTGTAACAATAAAGTACCTTTGGTGGGGAGGTTATGGGGGTAGAATTCACAAAAGATAGTTGGATGTGCATAATTACTAAATTGAAGTAGTTATAGGTGTTGAAAGTAATGTCAAGGTAGAGTCAACTCAAGTCACATGAAATCATTTGAGGTATTAAAGGATATGGCTTTACAGTGGGTCAGGGAATCACTGGTTATTGTTTTCACTTAAAGGATCTTTAGTTGTCACCTAGTCCAACTGTAACATCTTACAGAAGAGGGAAGATAAATAAAAATAAGTGAGGGCGTTATTCAATTCGTGGCCCACCAGAAGTAGAATCAATTCTTTTGACGTTCACCCTACCCCTTCTATTTCTATTCTATATGAATCTAAGATCCCATGATTCTACCTTTTAACAATAAGGACAAATTATACTTTTACACATTGTAGTTTTTGGTGTAGATCACATACATTATTTCTAAGAGGTTAAATAGCTTACCTAACATTACAAAGGAAAAAACCTGAGAATCAAAGCATGTCAGAAAAACTCCTAGCTGTGTTTTTTTCATAATTCAATAGGCAGCACCTATACTTGTAAAATGAAAAATGTCCAAAATGTGATCCCCCAACAGCCTGGTTAGGAGACAATATCTTGTAGTAGCAAGTTTCATATTACCTTTACTTGCTATATTAAATAAAAGTCAAATGTATAACATTAAATAACAACCCAGTGGAGGTAATTAGCTAAACCAATGGTTCTCAACTCAGGCTGCACCTTACAGACTCTAGAGCAGGGGTATCCAATATTTTGGCTTCCCTGGGCCATATTGGAAGAATGATAATTGTCTTTGGGCCACAGATAAAATACACTACCACTAACAATAGCTGATGAGCTAAAAAAAAGTTGCAAAAAAATCTCATAATGTTTTAAGAAAGTTTACAAATTTGTGTTGGGTCGCAGCCTGCACGAACCTGCTCTAGCGTAAAGCCAGATACTCTGGATTTTCTAAAAGTTCCACAAGTTAGGGTGAGAGGTGGGGAAGGGTTTTGATGTGCAGTGATGATTAAAAACCTTTGAGATAAACTACCACCACCACAGTGTGTAGCCTTCTGGTGGTCTAACCTGATCCCGGGGTAGACTTTGGAATCTGAAAAAGTGAGTGACATACTACAACATGAATGAACCTTGAAAACATTGCTAAGTAAAAGAAGCTATTCACAAAGGACCATATATTTCATTTAAATGATTTCATTTACATGAAATGTCCAGAATCTTTACAGACGGAAAGTAGACGGGTGGTTGCCTGGGCTGAGAGTACAGGTGACTTGTAGTGATGGCTAAGGGGTGTGGAGTTACTTTTGAGGATAATAAAAATGTCCTAAAGTTGACTGTGATGATGGATGCAGAAGTCTGGGAATATACTAACAACCATCATGGACTTTAAGGGAGTGAACTGTATGGTATGTGAATTAACTCTCAATAAAGCTGTTTTTTAAAAGTGAATGAAGAGCCTGTTTAAACAATGCCCTATTTTAACCATCTCTCTCCCTTCCACTTTCTGAAAAAGCTGGATTTGTGCATCCATTCACTGAATCAGCAAATATTTACTGACCACGTTCTGTATAACACGCTCTGTTCGAGGAGTTGGGATGTGACAGCAAACATGGCAGACAAAAGGCCTGTCCTCATGGAGCTTACATTCTAGAGAGAGATAAACAATAAGTAAATAAACAGAATACTTTCAGATTACTGTATAAAGCAAATAAATAATAAATGAAACTAGGTGAAGTAACACCTGAGTTGAGGTCTGAATGACACCAGGAGCAAACCTTGCGAAGATCTGGGGACTGAGCTCTCCAGCACAGACCAATGCCTTGAGGCAGTAGCAAGCCTGATGCCTTCAAAGAATGTAAAAAAAGCCAGAATGGCTGGCATCAAGTGAGCAAAGTAGTGGAGGGGGAAATGAGCTGGGGAGGTTGGCAGGGGCCAGGTCCCGTGGGCCTGAGAGTTTCAGTGCTGACATAGTACCGTCTAAACCAGAATTAAACTTGAGTGAAAGCGGTTGTTTGTTAACTACATAGGACAGAGAGACAATAGATACAAACTGGGGACTATCTCAAGCGAACTGGGATGTCTGCTCATCCCAAATAAAGACCAAGATCTTACTCTAAAATCAATGAAAAAAATCATCAGTGCATATTACGCTGGACTGCACAAAGTTTGAAATTATATCCCCTTTAAGGAGTCGCCAGAATTTATTCCTGATTAGAGAGATTAAGGATGGATATGGCACCGTCAGGCATCTATTATGAAAACTGGAGGTGCCCACAACCCGGCACCACCATCACAAGAGGGTGAGTTGCCAAGTCCCTGCAGCAAGACCAGCCAGAACTGTCCTCCTTTAACAGCTTTGGGTCATTTCCAGTGCATGAAAAATGCTCCACTCGGGCCCCAGGGCTCCATGACGCACAGTACAACAGAAAGCATTTGGCTTGGAAAGTGTTCAAAGCAGGTGTTGCGAGTCATCCACCCTAACCACAGAAAAGCTTCAGAAACACTCCCCAGCTTCATCTGACCCTGAGCATGAGAATTCTGTCGCTTCCCAGGGGGCTCACAGGCGTGAGCCATAAAACACATTCCCAATTAACCACTTGGAATTATGTAACAGGTTTACTGAGTTTTGGAGCTTGCCAACCAAGAAACAATCATTTCCATCTTCTCTGGGTAACACTGAATTATTCTTTCTGGCTCTGGTTAGATAGCAGGACGTTAAGTAATGAGAAACACCTAGCAACAACCAACTATTTTCACCCATAAAATCAACTTTGGAAATGGAATCTAGGAAAGGCTGGGGGGATTCAAGTTCCAAGAAGCCCCTAAATTTTTAAGGCCTCTAAAACTCTTTCTGAAAGCAGGTTAATAATAGTTACCATTTGTTGAGCACCTATTATGTGCTAGTCATGCTGGATACCTTTCTTGCTTTACCTGCCTATAACCCTCTAACCACAATCCTGCAAGGTGGGTTTATTGTTCCCATTTTATCAATGAAGAAAAGAAGTCTCTAAAAGGTTATTTTCTAAAACCATACCTTTAAACTTCAAATTTAAGTCTGAAAATGAGGCCATGCTTATCCCCCAATGCCCCGACTTGTTCTGCTCTAATTAAGTAAAACATATTTTGTGGTTTACATAAATATGCAAATAGTCCATGTGCGCACCATCTTTTAAAAACTCATTACTGTATATGAAATTTCAAATAATGCAGAACAAATAAATTAGGAGTTATTGTTAACATTTCAATAGGTTTTCCTTCACTGATTTTTTAAATAGCAACCTCCCCAGGTGGCTTCAGGATTTGCTTTACAAGTTTTCAATTTACATGCACCTATTCAGAAATGTATCTTCTGAGGGTCCCAAAGTAAAGATTTATAACCCATTCTATCACATGCCTCTTTTTGTGTTTCCTTATACCCTAGTCTTTTGCACAAAACATTTACATACCCAGGTGGTGACCATAAAAATCCCAGCGCTTTGGCAAACATGTGGAAGTCTCTTTAAACGTTATTATTAATGGTGGCTTGTGGCATCTACATTTTATTCAACCAGGCGCTCCCTTGCCCTTCAGGCAAACTCAAACTTCCTATCCTGGCTGACCAGGCCCTTCACACCCTCCCCATTTTCCTGATCCTCTCTGCATGCTGCAGTCACCTAGTGGTCTGTTGGAGAGAAAGAGAGCTTTAGTTTGGGGGACTCCAATGGGCAGGTGGCAGGGAGACTACCCTGCAGTGGGGGCTGGGAGACCAGGGTCAAAGACCATCCCCAGCTCAGCTAATTAAATCAGACTAGGGTGGGGTCTGGGTATGGCTCTGTTCCCTGTTTGCTGGCCTCTTGTTTATTTAGTCTCACTGAGGTTCAAGTGGAGCCAGGATTGAAAACCCTGTCCCTACTGGCCTCCAGCCTGGCTCCCTGTGCTTCTTTTTCACACTCAGAGTGGCAGCCAGCCAAGTGTGCTGTCACCTCAAGGCTCTGCACAAAACGGTCCCTCAGCCTGGAATACTGTCCTCAACTCTCGCCTCCCGCATCCCCAGCTGACTCCTGCTCACCTCCCAGGTCTCCCTTCGGTTACACTCTCTAGGAAGCTTTCCCTACTAGACAGGTTAGGACAGAGTGAGCTCAACCTCAACCTCACGTAGCCCTATGCTGAAATAGCCTGTTTGATCCTCTTGCCTCCCTCCCATGGGCTTCTGGAGGGCAGGGTTTGTCACACTGAACTTTGCATTCCCAGTGCCTAGCCCTGTGCCTGGCACGCAGTTCATGTCAGAGCACTATGTGACAGAATGAGTGATAGATGGGCCCCCTTGCCCAGTCTGAAGCAGGTTGCCAGTTGCTGGGAAATGTCTGTAAAACAACGCTGGGTGTGTGAAATGCCTCCAGAAGTGCACAGAACATGCTTTCAGGGGAAATGGTCTCTCCTGACTGGTTCACACACACTCCTCCATCCCGTCTTGTTTTTGGTGACTTGTATTCTCATTCTCAGACATTGGTGTTGTTTTATTTTTTATTTTTAATTCATTTTTGTTAGACTTATTGGGGTGACATCTGTTAGCAAGGTCATGTTGTTTTAAAATCCAAAGTAACATTTATCAAGAAGTCCTACATCTAAATCTATAGTTGTCTAACTGATTTACCATCCCCTTTCAGTGCAAAGATGTCTGTATCCTCTAGTAGCGTGGCTGTGACCTTGGAGTGACCTTAAGAAGCAGATGTGCGAATGCCATCTTTAAAAAACAAGTTTGTATTTATATCTGCAATTATGGACAGGTGCCTATTTTGGTGTGCTTTCCCCAAAATTAAAATATATTCATTACTTTTGTCTCTTTTTAAATTATCACTAACAATCAAGGATTAATGATTATTAATTTTTCTTTATCTTTTAAAGTTTAAACCTTTTCTCAATTTGTACATTTTCTATATGTACAAATATTTTTGTTATTGTTTAGAAAAGTGGGAGCATACTTAGTTTCCTAGCCTGCCTTTTTTTCCATTTCACAACAGACAAGGTATACTTTTCCATATTAATACAAATCTACATCTGCATTTTTAATGCCTATAGGTAATCTTTTTTCCCATTAGTTATTGAACTATTTACTACTGACAGCCATTTAGATTGATTTCAGTTTCTGTTATAAACAATGCTGTGAGGAATACCCTCATGCACACATTTTTATGTGTTTATTCAAGTATTCCCTTCAAACAAATTTTCAGAAGTGGAATTACCAAACCAGGGGGGTACAGATAGCTTTAAGACTGAGATTTTGCTAAACTGCCAACAGAATATGATAGACCAATTTTTATCACTATCAAAAGTTTAGAAGAATGTATGTGTCCCTATTTTCCTATCAGTATTGAGTATTTTCCATCTTTACTCATTTTATAGGAGAAAATATCTACGGCTATTTTTAATTTGTAGTTCTTTGATTTTTAAAATATCCTTTTACATATTTTCTGCCACTTACATTTTTCCATTGTCATGTTCACATTCTTATTAATTTGTAGGAGCTCTTTATATACTAGGGAGGTAATCCCCTTGTCACAGCAAATTATCTCTATCCCCTTGTAAATATCTTTCTCTAGTTCTTTATCTTTGTTTATGGGGTATCTTTATGTTGTACTATGGCTTTATTTTTAATGTAGTCAAATCATCAGTCTTTTGTGTTCTTGACTTTGATGACATGCAATTTTAGTATTTTTATGTAGTTTATGAGATTCCAAATGAATTGTTCATTTTGTCACAAATACAGTATCACCTGGAAATCAAATTAGAACTTAATTATATTTCAGAATATTTATTACACAACCATAGCCTTTTACTACTAGAAAAAAAATTTAATGACAACTAAGTTAAAATATTTATCAATATTTTTGAAGAGAAAAAAATCTTTTCAAAATCCTGTCTCTGCCAATTAGCAGGTGATACTGTGTATTCTATATTTATTATGTGAAATAACATAATCCCAACAGAAAACTCTAATTTGGTCAGAAAACAATTTTACAAGCTGTTGCAGAAGATGGATGCAAATATCACAGCTTCAAACTGTGAGGAGAGATCCAGCCAGAGCTTGGCTGGAAATGTTTCGATAATGACCACACATCGGATAAAACAACAGAAACTCATTCACTCTCATTGGCAGGTAAACCATCTACAAAAGTTTCTCTTTCCTTTCCTGGAGATGCTACATAGGAACCTCAAAATTCATGAAGAATAGAGTGGCAATAATGCCATAGTCTGCCGGATGACCTCCACACAAGCACATATCTTCATTGATGAGAACCTGCTCAGTGAGCCAATATTAGATCCCTGGGGGTTTTCCTCTGACACGTTGTTAATCTAGGGCCTGGTCAGGAGAGTACAGCCAGCTTTCAAGTATTTAAATTCCTTCTGATTTCATAATGCCTGTTCAGCACTCTTTAAATTCTGAAACAAAATAGTCTTCTCAATGGATCATAAAATAATGGATTTATGAAAGCCAACAGCAATTTAAAATTTTTCTGTTTTAAAACAATAAAATTAACAATAATAACAATAATGAAATAATTTGGGCAGAATGAGTCAAAGGAAACTTTCCCTGTAATAAAAACAGCTGTGTAAGGTAAATCTTCATTTTGGTCTCTTGAGAATATAAAAAAATTTATAGCTGTCTTCTCATTCTCTGTATTCGATTACAAATGTTAATAAGTCTCATAGTCACCACTTTCACAACTCTACCCTCAACCCAAGAAAGAAACAAACATTCCAGCGACTCGTCTCATATTGGTCAGTGATTACTAAATGAAACAGAGTGCTGGGTATATGAAGTATCCACAAAAACCAAAATTAGAGTCACTGACACAAAGAGCGCGTCACTCATAAGGAGAAATGGAGAGACTTAAATGGGAAATAATTACATGATAGAAAATGCAACTAAGAGGCAAAAATCCTATGGTTCAGAAAAGAACAAATTAAGATAGGCTGGGGCATACAATAGCTTAGTGGTGAAAATAGCTGGATATTAAAGAATGAGTTGGCAGAAAGGAGGGAGAAATACAGTCCAAGGAGGAAAGAAGGCAAGAGCTTCAACAAGAACAGAAAAGTAGAAATGATCATGGTACATTCGAGGAACAGTGAGCAAAACATGACTTGCTTTAGGGAGCCACTGAATGCTCTACTGTAGGAAGGAAAGACAAATATTTATACCACAAGGAGAAGGGATAGAAATAAGATGGGGAGATGCAAAGAGAGCCTTGAGGACCAGCATGAGACGTGTCATCAGGGATGACTAGGCTATTCCCATCCCAACTCCCAACTTTTCTAAGTCAAAAATAGAAAGCTTTGTTTTAAAAAAGTTGCTTAGAGTCCAAAGGTGGTACAATTTTGTATATTCCTCCCCTACTGTGTCCCTTCCCTGCATTACACCTGGATGGTTACCTTACACAGAAGAGACACTCAAAAATAATTTTAGCTGGAATCTATGTAATTTTTGCTGGTCCATGTCACCCTAATAAATTTAATAATAATAATAAAAAAGAAACATTTAAAAAATCTCCCCCCACAAAGAAATTTTAGAATGAACAAATGAACAAATACACTAATAAAAAAAACAAAGTTGATGAAATCTTTTCAGTATCTTCTTATGCCTGAACATGAACTACTGGGGGTTTTAGGAAAAGAGAAGAAAAAAATGGTGGGAGACAGGAAATCCAGCTGTTAAACTACTGCAGAAAATCAATTATAAAATGATAAGGACCTAGATTTAGGAGGCAGGAATAGGAATAAAAACAGACATTAATTTGAGAAAATTATGGTGTGTCATTATGTGATTTTGGGGAGTAGTCTATTCCCATCTAACAGCCAGGTCAAGTTTAAGTCAAAGTTGAACATATAGCTTAAATTTAATGCTCTTCTAACATTTAACTCTGCCTCCAGGCTCGACCAATCACTTGCCATTTTAAACATCTATATCAAGATTAACACTCCTCAGGGGAATAAAGGTTTATTGATTTAACAGGTCTGATCAACTATTATACTCATTCATTCCCATGGAAAATATCTATTGAACTCCAGGCATTCTTCAGGTCCCAGGGCCCAAAGTGAAACTCAAATTTATTTTCCTCAAATTTCTGACTGATCACATAAAGCCCTAAACCATGAGAGGCCAACAATTTGTGTGCCATTGACCATTATCAAAATAACCATTTTTGATTTACAAAAATTACCTGGTATTTATTAGGAGAAATGTTTGAAAAAGTCAATTTCAAGGCTGAGCAGCATCAGAATAGTCCCAACTGTATATATACTGGAAACATTAAACAAGTAATTAAGCACTTAATCTTCAGCGATTCCACATTATTTATCCAGGTGAGTCAGAGTCCCAACCAGCTACAACATTGTTTTAGGAAGCATGAATTCAGGTAAGATTTTTATGGTAGCAAAAAATTTGCACGACAATCATAAATGAATCTTGAGTCAAAAATTCTCTAAATCCAAATTTGAACATATAGTTTAAATGTAATGCTCTTCTACCATTTAACTCTGCCTCCAGGTTATATCAATCACATGCCATTCTAAACATCTGTATCGAGATTAGATGTCCCCAAACACCATTCAGCAAATCCCTCCTCAAGGCAATAAAGTTTGTTGATTCCTTGCCCCCTCTTCCCTTCTTTTCCTCGCTTTCTTTTCTCTTGATTGCCTATTATGCTTCAGGCATGATCCTTGGTGCTGAGGATTCCCCCAGTGAACCTAACAGACAGTCTGATGGTCAAATAGAGGGTCCCCTTGACTAGAGTCAGCCATTCCTAGCCCTCCATAGTAGAACTCCATCCTTCCAAGGCTTATCTCCAGATTCTCCCCCATACCAAACCTCCAAATCAGACCAACAGAGCTGCATATTAAACTTGGAATTCCTAAAGGTTTTTTGGGGTTGGTTTTGTTGTTTTTTTTTTTTTTTTTTTTTTTTTGTTGTTTGTTTTTTGTCTCCTGACTTAGCCTTTCACCTTATCCTTGTAATGCTATTCCCCAATTTGACATTGTCTGACCTAGGTTCAAATTCTAACTACGGTTTTTCTATTTCTGGGATCTGGAATAAACTACTTAATCTCCGGGAGCTTCAACTTCATTAGATAAATGAAAATCCTAATACCTACATTTCCAGAATCTTAGAAGGATTAAATGAAATAATGTGTGTGAAAGCACCCAATAGAGGCTTTGTGATGATAGTCTCCGACCATCCCAGTTGGAAATGAGCTTCCCTCCCAAATTCTCAGAGCATGTTTCTACCGCTGCAATTTTGAGCCACTCCTGTTAGATCTTTTTCTTGTCTGTCTTCTCTCTCTACTTAGCACCAAAGAATGTGACAAGCTTTTTTTTTTATGTCTTCCTGCTACCTGAAATGGAGCCTGACACATAACTAGCCATGTTGAGGATGAAGGGGTGAGGAGTAGTTAACGATCCTTGATGCCTCATGGATGGCATTAGAAATTTAAAGTTTCTGCTGAATTTGTCAAATCAGTCAACATTCAGATGGTTCCTCAGCTTTAGATAAGAATGCAAAGTCTCCTCAGAATGACTTGCTTCTTTTATGTCTATTGTTACCCAGTTTAAATGTAGAGACTGAATGCGGTGACTGAAAATATTCTTATTCAAATACTGTCCACTTAATTCACATTGCTCTCCATATTCAATGGCCATCCGACAGCCGACAGCCGTGAAGATCAAACCAAGAGTATTTCTGTAACACAACAGGCTGTCAGAATAGGAACCTAAGCAGAAAGGTAAAATGTCAATGAAGAAGAGTTCACCAGTTCCACCCTCCTCTTTAGCTGGGATCCAAGACAGTGACTAGCACATTCACAACAGTAACCATCAAGATTCTTCGAAGAATAACTAAGAAATGTGCTTTCAAAGAAATAACTAAGGCTGAAGGACTCATTTTCCTAGGCCATGCCCATTGCTAGACTCGCTCTTGTTCCTCAGGAAATGCAAGTTCAGGAAGCCTTCTCTCAACCTTTCTCAAGCCTCAGACCACGTTACAGAATCCCTTCACTGGCCAACGGCCTTGCTTCTGCAGGAGTAATTTATTGCTCCTTAAATCAGGAACCTTCTACTCTTCAATAACACTCTCCCTTAAACTGTAACAACAGCCATTACTGACTCCACCCAGACTGGGCAACATGCAACGTGAAACTCCAGTGGCCCCCATACATGATTTCAGAGAAGGTGGGTTCCCCGCCCCCAAAGCCTCCCTGCTCCCCAGTGTTCTCCCCCAGTGCCAGACATGTGCAGAGAACCCCCAGTGCAAACCACCTGGGAGCATCTTGTTCCTTCTCTGGTGAATGGGTGCTACTACTTTCCAAGAGACCGAGAAGGGACCAAAGGGGATCTTCTACAACAACACATTTATTTAACTATGACATAAGCTCATTTGGAGTTGTCTTTACTTCACATGGAAAACAACCAAAAACAAAAAACAATGTTTCCCCAAGAGAATTCAGAGAGACTATGAAAGTGACAGGGACCAAGCGACAGGAACAGGTTGGCAAAGGCTCAGGACACACTTGGACATAATTGCTTATTTCCCCCCCCTCAGGGAAAAGCCCTGGCAACAGAGTAGAAACCCCTCCTTGCCCCTTTCCAGTAAATTCTCATCACAGCATGTTGTACCTCCCCAGAGACGTTTAGAGACTGCCGTTCATTTAATTGCTTGAAAAGCCCAAACCAAACAAGAGTCGCTGGAGCTTGGCCCTCCGTTGGCTGGCTGTCTGCAGATTTACAATATAGCACCATGTGGATCTTCAGAGCCAAAAGTGTTAGAAATCCGAGGGGCTCATTCCACCTCTCAAAATACAATGGGCAAGAGCAGAAAACTTCAAAGTCCCCAGAAGGCATCAAACCCAATTATACTGCAACACATGTGTGCAGCCCTTTGAGCTGCTCATTAACATTTGGAGCGTTCTTCTGGTAAATGTCTTCGTATCCAATTTAGCCTTCTTTTCCTTTCTCTCTACCACCCTCATTTCATAGACAGGCAACAGTAATGAGCTGTATAAACGTAACTCTTTAAACGAAGAATGTCATCACTTAGGAATACAAGAGAGCGGTACATGTTGTGTATGTCTACAAACTGCAGTTGCTGTCTGTTAGAGTTTGTAGCAACTTTTAAATCTGTCATCACGGCATGAATTTCATACTAAGCTCCTTCCCGGCGCTCGAGCCAGGAAGCAAAGGGGGAACAGGCTGTATCATTTATGGGCAGACTGGTACTGGGTCAAGTGTGACATCACACTCTGCTCCCGCCATAATGAGGTGAAAGGCAAGGCTGCAACAACGTGGCACTTTGTTTATTGGTAAAAATCTAAGTGAGGCTGTATTCCAGCTTATGATAAAACTGAAACAAGGGATATGGATTACAGATTTTTAACAGCTCCGAACAAGAGGGGAGCCACAGAAGAACTTAGTGAAAAATGCAAAAAGCCAAAGGATCCCGGTTGGCTCCGAGCAGGCTGGTCCCTTTCTGTTCGTACTTGGCACATTTGCTCACCTAAAATATTAGCACATCAGCCAAGTGTCACTTTTCTTTTTTTTCTTTTTTTTTTTTTTTTGCTTTCCCATGGTTAATAGTTAAGCAGGGAGGAGAAGCCAGACCTAATGAGTGTGTGTGTGTTTCAAACATGGGTCCCATGTTTAACACTCTGGCAGGTCTCTACCTTGCTCAACATGTTTATATGCAATGGTAGCATGAATATAATCTCACAAATCACATTTCCTAAAGTCTTCTCTCTTTTTTGTCCACACTGATAATGAGTACCATGCACAACTTCTGTTTCTCCATATAATTACCCTACATCAACATGTGAATTTATGAATAACTCACTGAATCTAACATTATGTAGTAAGAGATACTTGGCAAACAGGAGAAGGCAGAAAAACTTTCAAGATCTAAGTTCATTTAGAATTAGGAAAATTCTATTTAGACTTGTAGCTAATACCTGCAGTTGGGCATATTTATCACACCTAACATGGGCCCCATCCATGAGGAGTGCTTAGCCTATGTGGAACTAGCACGTAAGCAACTGACTGTGTGAGAAGGCAGACTAAAATCAGGACTCTGCACTAAGTACAGGTACTAATGGCAAACCAGGAGAAAAAGCCATTAAATTCACCTAAAATTATTTTATCTTCTGCTGAAGAACACCTACTTCCAACTCTTCCTATAAATCATCAATAAAGCAAAGGCTTGAGCTGTTCCTGTTGGAATGAGACCTAAGTCCCCACTCAAGTGAGAAAGACACTAACCTTCTTCACACCACTGAAGTCTCATAGAATTCTTTAGAGAACCTTATTTTTCAAATTGCTTTAAATACTTTTTCTACTTCATTTAAGTGAAAAAAATTTATTCTAACAGAAAATATTCAATCATAAGACTAAAATTCTACAATTACGCTTTTGCTTTCAATTTTCTCAGTTCTCATCAGACACACTCTAGTAGCATTGGACCTAAATTTTACTAATTCCTCTATTTACCTTTTCTGAAATATCAGTTTCTTCCCACTTTTTAACAATCCCAATATTAATTAGACTCACAATTAATTATGGGCCTACTAGAAACCCTGACTATCTCTTTGGTAATGAGAGTCCTTCACCCACTGTGAGTTAACTCCTTCTTAGCTGTTTTGCATCTCCTGTAGAAGCTATGCTACACTCCCAGAAGCTTAGCCAGGAATACAGACTACTCATTTTTCATCCACATCAACTGGGAAATTAGACTGCTTGATTCTTCAAATAATCAGAATAATGAAATAGTTAAGAGCATGATCCCTAGAATTTAAAAAAAAAAAAAACAAAAAAAAAAAAACTGGTTTCTAATATTGACTCTCCCATATACCTCGGGCCACAACCCTAAGTCAGGTTTCACCAGTGACTTCCTGACAAATTATTCATTCTTCTGAGCCTTAATTTACTCATTCACACAATGGGAAGAAATAACACCTACCATAAAGTTGTAAAGATTAAATAACACTTGAAGTACTTAATACAGTAATAAGACATGGTAAAAACTCAGTAAGTTAGCTGTTGACAAAAATAATAATTATACAATGGTAATAAAAATTATATTATATGATAATCATATATTATATCATAATCATTCTTGGTAGGAGCTCCTTGCCTAACATTCAAAACTACAGGTCTTCCTCCAGTTAATTCTATCTTAAGACCTTACTATTTTTCAATCTTCCTACCTGTGGGGGAAAAAACAGTGGAGAAAGAGAAAGACAATGGAAACAAAATGCAGAGACAGTCAATCAGTCAGCAAAGCCCCCCCCATGTGCATACAATCAGCACCAGCTGTAGTCCAATTAAACTTAATCTAGTCACATGCTCATGAGCGCCTCAGAAATTAGAGGAAATCAATTCAAATGCTAATGAGAAAGTCCATAATTTATTATCTGCTGAGGAATGCATGTTACATTAATTTTAACTGTAAACAATTATTTTTATTGCAAGATTAATTACCCTATCTTATACAACTTCCTTTTTTCATATTCTTTTAAGGAATTAGTTTTCAGTTGCTGTTTTGTGGCTCTGTCACAGTTCTTTAGCTTGAGAAAAGTATAATTAATTTAGGGATGCTGCAAATGTTGTTTTCTATTCTTCTGCCAAAAGAAAGTGGAATAAATGGCTAGGTCAAGCATGGAGAAAAATAGCTGCAGCTTCTGGCCAGGATGAAAAGACATTAGAACTCAGAATGGAAGTGGGGGGAACCAAATAGAATTTAAAACATGAGTTAACGCTGGTGACTTCTGACCATAGCATTTCCCAAAGGCTTCAACATGCAAGTCCAGTCTTCAAATTATTCCTAAGTCCTGGAAGTCAATGGGAACTATATAAGCTAAAGTTTTCAGGGCAAGAAAGAGATTCATCATTTTTTCTTAAAAAACAAAATAAAGCAAAAAACAAAACAAAATAAAATAAAATAGCATCAAGGCCTGGACGTCTCTGTACAGACTGGATGGGGTAACTATTCCTGTGAGCAATCAGAAAGGAATAAAATTTGTGCTGTCAGGATTCCACTCCTTGACAAAGCTGTCCTCGATCTGACTTGGCTCCCAAGGTAAATGAATGTTCAATACAGTAGCTTGTGGGAAATTATGTTTACACCAACCACTTCTCAATACAGAGAATAAGACTTTAGAAAGTGGTTGGCACTCATAGGATTCAAAGCGAGCCTTCTATTGTGCCAGGCAAATCATTTGCTTGATTCTTGTGTTTTCTAAAAGTGGGTTAGGGAGGGGAGAAAGGGGAGGGGGTGGGAGAGGAGGGGGGAAGCTAAATATAAGGGGATGGAAAGAGGGGTCACATTAGGTGGTGAACTTATTATGCATCAAGTTGACAATGCACTGTGGAA